>VZTG01010141.1:260965-476406 GCA_013397845.1 Melanocharis versteri | reverse complement strand
AGAAGGAGAAGGAGAAGGAGAAGGAGAAGGAGAAGGAGAAGGAGAAGGAGAAGGAGAAGGAGAAGGAGAAGGAGAAGGAGAAGGAGAAGGAGAAGGAGGGATCTCCTTTGAGAGCAGGAAGCAGAGAAGAGCTTTCTCTGGCACTGAGAGTTACCATATGTTTTGCTACCTGCAAAAATCTCCCTGGTGCTCCCAAGGGCCCCTGACTCTTCCAGCAGTAACTGGGAAGCTGAGGAAGCGTGTCAGGAAACCTTCCACAAAGTGGCTTTGGGGTTTTGGTCTTTGGAGCTGTGGCTGAAGAGTTTCCCTTTCCTCTGGGGCAAAGGCAGTCCTGCTCCAGGCTGGCCAAGACAAACCACTTTTTGGAGCTTTCCTCCTTGGATGGAAGAAACAGAGTTAACTGTCTGAGACAAAAATCAAAATTAGCAGCATCACCCAGTCCAAGCTCTTATATCCCACCCTCTTTTGACCCCAGGATCCTCCAGCAGCACTGGTGCAGATTTCCAGGTTTTTCCCTCTGCCCTACACCCCAATTTGCTGGGCTGGAACCCCTCAGTGGAAGATTGGTTTCACATCTCTTTATTCCCAGAAGTCAAGAAAAGCAACAACTGCATCGTGCCCAGTCCCCTTCTTTTGAAATGGGTGAGTCTGAAGGCTCAGTTCCTAAAATTCCCAGTTTATTGGTGCAGTTACAGGGCATGGATTTGGCAGGAACTGAGCCCAGGCACAAGGAGGTTGCTCAGAGCAGGACATTGTCTTGTGCTGGGGCCAACACGTTTCGCTCTGGAAGATTTCTGGGAAAGGCATAATGGATTTGCTAATTATTGATATTATTTAAGCGACAAGAGTGAAAATTGAAGCGAAAACCTGCTTCCCAACCCCAACAATAGCAGATATTTGTCATGGCTGTCAGCCATTCAGACCTGTGCAATTTCATAGGTTTCATAAGCCCTCGTTAATTTTCTTGTTTGGGAGGATTTGCTGTTTTAATGAAACCTATTTACACCAGCGACTGCTGAAAAATCATTCATTAGCGGACAAGAACTATTGATTATTTTCCTCCAACTACTCAGCCATGTTCTAGCCAATTACTGTAACCAATAAATAAAGAAATATCAACCTTGCATTCCTGCCAGTCTCTCCAGCAGAACTTTATTCCCCTGGATAAGTCGTGGCATGTCAGCCTTGGGGAATGCTGTGCTGGAGAAACCTCTTTTAACATTTATGTCACATTGCCATCCTCTGCAAGGGGGGAGAGGGAAAGCTTCCAGTCAGGCTTTCATGTATTTACTAAAGAAAATATTTACTGGGCACACAGCGAGATTTAGCGACGAAATAACGTGAGGCTTGAGGAAACTCCTGGCTGATGGCCAGACCTTCAACTCAGAGTTTTTAATGCAAATATTTGGTCTGATTGGCAGAAATCCTAAACTCTGGAGAGGGGGATTCAGCTCACCTGACCACATAAGAAACCCGGGTTGTTCAGACCCCCGAAACCACCCCAGCACTGCAGGCAGCCGTGCAAAGCTCAGGTTTAAGCTCAACACCTCATTTTATAAAAGCAAACCTTAAGCTTGGATTTGTCCATGAGTTTTGCCTTGTGGCTTTGCTGGTTTTTAGCTTAATGGGGAAATGTTTTATTTAAATATTATATTACGAGAGGAGCCGTGGCTTTCAAACCTTGGCCATTCACACACATTTTAATGGGCTTGGGGGGAGAAAGAGAAATCTGTCTGCAGGTTTTTTGACAGAGTTGTAATTAAAGAGGGTTTTTCATCGAGAACATCTGTTTCTCTTGACAGTTATATTCTTGTTGGGAGAAAAAGAAGTGCCTAAAAAAATAGTTTGTCAGTCTGAGCTTTTTATAGGTTTTCATCCAAGAATATTTATCTTGAGGCTGTTTTTGATAAAAAAAAAGAAGTTTCTATTTCCTGGAAAGAGAAGAATTCCGGTCCAGGCTGACATTCCACAAACGTTGCCAGAGTGGTGGCAAACCCCAGGCCTTTGCTGAGCTGCCTCTGCCTTTTCCACAGCTCCTGATGTGGGAGAAGGGGAGCTCTCGCCCTTCCCAGGCACCGTGGAAACAAATCAAATAATTCATAAAAATCATTAAAATCAAATCAGAGAGACGAAGATGAACAACTGGGTGAAGGGGTCACACTCTCACATCCACGTGCATGCAAATATCTCTATATCTGTATATATATATTTATATATAAAGGGGTTTTTTTTCTTTCTTTCCAAGCTGGGAGCACTGAAAGTTCCTCCTCAATAATTTCCCTGTAGTCCTCGTTAATTCCTTAAGATTTTCCCCACCTCTTTTCAAAGCCTAAAGTTCAAAGACGCAGAAAGGAGCTGCCTCAGCACTTTCTTTTCCTCTCCTTTGAAACTTTTTCAGCAAAGTCCAATCAGGCCAATTAACTCCTTCTTTCATTTTTTCCCCACTCCTTGAAGGGAAAACGGGATGTGGGGCTCGGCCAGATGCAAACTCCTGGGGAATCTGCTGCTGCAGGAGATGCCCAGTTCCTCGGCAGCCGTGCCCACATGGATATGTTGAACATCCCTAAATCCTGTCCCTGCTCCAGGAGGGCTCTGAGTGGGGCTGGCACCCAGGAGGAGCAGGACAAGCCCAGGACAGGTCCCTCAGCAGCAGGATGGGCTCCCAGTGCTCCCCAGACCTCTCCTGGCCGAGGCAGCACAAGGAGAAGACCTGTGGGTAAATGCTCACGTTCTCCTCCTCGTGCCTGCTGTTCTCCTTGATTTTCCCCCTGTGGAATTGCAAGAATCCAGCTGAAGACCCTTCCCTGATGACACAGCAGGCTGTGCACAGCTGAGTGTTCCCGTGGAGGCTTTTCCATCAACCGTGGGTGCCAAGAGCTCGGGAAAGTCTCAGCCTCCCCACATAAGGCACGACAATTAATCACAGGATGGGAGGCAATGATTCCCCCTGGAAATTCCCTCGAGACGCAGATCTCTTGGCGTCTGAACACTTCTGCACTCCATCAGCCCGGGCATTAATGCAAAGTGCAGGCAGTAATTACAGCAGGCATTAAAGTTCAGTAATTGTAGGGACCATGTGTGTTTATAATGCAACAACACTCCGGGAGCCCTTGTGAGGTTTTTGTGTGTGTGGCTGGGAAAAGGCCCAGGGAAGCCCCATAAAACATAAAATAAAATCCAAATACATAAAGGTCAGGGTAGTAAATATAAAAATAAGCATCACATCCCTTTAAATATTTATCATTAGTGACGTTTTCATTACAGAAGGGCTGGGATTTACTGACTCTGTAGCAATTGTGGGCATGGCAGACCCAGAGTCTTGGCTCAAGGCCATGCAGGAAGTGAAAAAAGGCTTGGAAATGGGATGGAAATACATTTAAAATGGGGATGTGTGTGTTTTAGGCATTTTTCTGCTGTTTTTGAAGCAGCTTTAGCTTAGAGGGAGTTCACTGAAGGTGCTCCCTGCTGCCCAGGGTAACTCCTGGGGTGGCCCAGAGCACTAGGATATCCCAAAGGAAAAGAGGTTTGGGATCAGGAAATGGGAACATCCCTTGTCCTGCCCCTCGCTGGTCACTGCTCCCCTCACACAGTAGGACCTGACCTGAAAAATGAAATCAGAACCTGAAGGGCTTTTGCAATGGTCAGAACAAAGCCACGACTCTGACAAGGAAAGAAATCGAACTGAAAAATAAGATTAAAAAAGGGTGATGTGCAATTCCATTTAAATACCCTGTGCACACTAAAAACCTTTCCTTATATGTGAAAGGAGAAGTTTCCCCATGGAGAAAGCCCCCTCCTGGGAGAGTGTCACCACCAAGGAAAGCTCGTTCCTATGGCAAACACCGCTGTGTGAGGGACCCCCAGCACCAGGGATGGAGAACCACTGCTCCCAGCTAAGAAAACCCCCAGAGAAGAAACCTTCCCTTTCAGGGTGGCTATTGAGAAGAGTTTATTATTTCTAACCCCTTGTCTAAGTGCCAATTCATCAATGCACTTCATCTCCTCCTCCCGTCCGTGCCTTAATTAGAACATTTTCCTTGTAATGAGGTGGAGCAGGGAGATGGGAAGGCGATTGTGGCAGTGCTGATGGAGGGTTTCCTTTGGAGTTTTCAGACCAACGGTGACATGAGGCAGGGGTGATTCCTCTTCAGCAAATGCTGTCTCCCCCAGAGGAAGCACTCGTTCCACAGCCAAGGCGGGTCTCTGTGTGCACCGATCCCATCGGGAAGAGCATCACTGGATGCTGGGAAGAGCAGGGTGTGGGGCAGGCAGCCCCCAGTGCTGCAGAGCAAAGGCAGGTGAGTGCACATAAATGCACACATCCACAGATATTCCCCAGGCCTCCCTCTGGCACCACTCGTGGCTTCCCTGGGATAAACCCCAGCTCCCCTGGCAAGGGACCTGTATTTTGTTGCTCTTTTTTCTGGACAAATCCCAAGTATTGATCGGATTCACACTCCTATAAGAGGGAGGAGTGATAGAGACAGAAATGTGCTTGCACGGGGCTCGTTTCCCAACCAGCTCTTTGTGTTGTCCTGCAGCACTGCCTTGGCCTCTCCATCGCCTGTCCCACACATCTCACCCCTTGCTTTGGGGGCCGGGAGCTGGGGAACCATCCAACCCTTCCATTGTCCTCAGAGGGAAATCCCGGCGAACCAGCAGAGGCTCCCCTGGCTGCAGAACCTGCATCTCCACCCCCCTCTCCTCCTCTGTGTCCTTCTCGACTCTGACACCTCTGTCCTGTCATTGTCCTCTCTGGGGGCCTCTGCAGAGGAGTCCCAGACCAGCTGATCTGAGTGTGCAGAGCCCTCCCCCCGAGCAGAAGTTATTAACCTTGGTTCCTGCGTTGTCTGCGGCCCAGGGGGAGTCCTGACCTCGGGCAGCACCCACAGAGATGTTCATGACCACAACCGGGAGGCACAATTGTACCCCAAACCACCATCCCACAGGGAAAAGGGCATTTTTGCCATGTCACTGAATTTGAGGGCATCTGAAGCCAACCCATGCATGTGACAGGAAAGGGGGGCCTGGTGGGACACTCCCACCCACCACAGGCAGAGCTGGCTGGTGGCCGAGGCTGGGAGGATTGAGGAGGAGTCTGAGATGTGCCCAAGATCCTTCATTTTCTGGCTAAAGGCACAGAAGGAAGGAAGGAACAAGGGATCTGGATGGAAGAGACTCATTGGCCTGGATGTAATCAGAGTCCCCTCCCCTCAGCTTCAATGGAGCTGGGGAAGGGGCTGGAGCACCAGGAGTGGCTGAGGGAGCTGGGAAAGGGGCTCATCCTGGAGAAAAGGAGGCTCAGGGGGACCTTCTGGCTCTGCACAACTCCCAGCCGGGGGGGTCAGGCTCTGCTCCCAGGGAACAGGGACAGGAGGAGAGAAGATGGCCTCAAGAGGTTTAGATTGGAAATTAGGGAAAATTTCTTCACTGAAAGGGTTGTCAAGCACTGTCACAGGCTTGTCCCAGGGCAGTGGTGGAGTCACCATTCCTGGAAGTGTTCAAGGCCAGGTTGGACAGGGCTTGGAGCAACCTGGACAGTGGAAGGTGTCCCTGCCCATGACAGGGGGTGGGACTGGATGGGTTTTAAGGTCTCTTCCAACCCAAACCAGCCTGGGATCCTATGAAGAGCTAGGAACTGCCTGGTGCCTCCAGAGATGTTGCTGCAGGAAGTTTTCCCATTCCTGGGGCCCTGCACTGGTAGTGATAAGGAAAGGGTTAACTCTGCCTTGGGGAGGCCTGGGACAAGTCCAGGATCCCTTTCAGCCCTATTTTTCCCTAATTCATCTGATCACCTATGCAGCATCTCTTTAGGATGGTCTAAGCCTTCCCCTACTGCCAGCCTGGCTCCTTCTCTACCCATGACCCACCGAGCCAAGGTAAGCGGGCCTGGAAATTTGCCTCACACTTTTTAGGAAGCTCATTCCTCAAAAAATAAAAGTGAAAATAGTTTGGCCTAGAAACTTCAGCTGTGATTTAGTACCTTGCCCGTAGCAAAGAGCGTTGCCCCCAGAGAGACTGGGGATCTTCCATTATTAACAGCAGGATGTGCCCGTGCCGGGAATCTGCGTGGCAGCAGCAGCAGGCACAGCTCAGGGCTGCCTCTGGAGCTGGAATAATTATGCTGGGGCCCTGAGAGCAGTGTTTGGTCTCCCTGTGTCCCCTCACTGGGGGGACATGAGTAGCAGTGACCTCGAGGTGTCACACAGCTGGAATTGCTGAAGGAACAGGGGAAGCGTGCTGGGAAAGCTGCTGCGGGCACAGCCAGGCAGGTTTTGTCTGGAAAAGGGATGAGAAGCCAAAACAGCAGAATGCTGCAACAAATGATAAAGTCAGAAACTCGAGGATTGGGAAAATGTGTTTCAGGTCTTGGCAGGCACCAGGGTCTGGTGGAGTGGTGGCCAAGGACAGAGACGTCATTGCCCAGAGAGGTTTTGGACTCTTTATCCTTGGAAGTGCCCCAGGCCAGGTTGGATGGGGCTTGGAGCAACCTGGGCTAGTGGGAGGTGTCCCTGCCCATGGCAGAGGGTGGAATGATATGAGCTTTAACGTCCCTTCCAGCCCAAACCAATCTGGGATTCTACAATTCTGTGATTCTGTGGTTCTATGACATAACAAAGATTTCAGGCCTCAGGTGTCCCCTGGAAGAGGCGCTGTCCCAGCTTCAGCTGGGCTCTCAGACAAGCACTGAGCTCATCACAACCCGTGGCAAAGGTTTCAGGAAGGCAGGACACCAGGACACCAGGACACTTCTGAAAGGGGTGCATGGCCCTCCCTTCCTCACACCTTGTGCAACCTCCCTGTAGAGCTGCTGGTGACAGTGACACCATGTCCTCCCCGGGCTGTCTTAGATCCCGAAGGTCAGAGACACTTCCTAAACCCTACAGGATGAGCCCTTATCCCCTTCTCTGGATGCCTCTCCTGGGCTGCTCTTCCCCGATGGATTTTTCATGCCTCCAGCAGCCTTATCAGCGGTGGGCCACCCCTCCCACTCTCTCCCAGTCCATCCCTGCTTTCCTGCCTTCCTCCTTCTGCTCCCCATGCTCCCATTGTCCCCTCCACTTGGCTTTCCTTTCACCTCCTGGAAAACGCCAGCACTCAGAGCACAGCAGCACCCCTGCCTTTCTTATCTCCCCTCCCCATTCCGATGTTGCGTTTCCTCGATCCCCTTCTCTCCACAATTTCACTCCCAGCTTCATTGGGAGCTCTGCCTTCCCCTCCCTCCCTCTCAGCAAAATGTCTTAACAAGCTCAAGCCTTGCTTTGTGTTAAATCAAAGCCTGAGCAGTGTGTGAGGGCTCAGCCAAACCCGATTTCAATGGTGCCGTGCCCGTTCACATCAGATGAAGCCTGTGGAGGTAATTTACTGCAGATAGGAACTGAGAGCAGAGGGCAGCTCATTAGTGTCTGGCATTATTATTATTATTATTGGACTAAAACAGAACATCTCTTTCATTTATTTCTATTCCTGGCGAATGCAAATGGGAGATCCAAATCAGAAATCCCGCCCATACCAGTCCTTGCGGGTCACCATGGATTTCAGGAGGGAGGAAAAACTGTGGAACAAGAACACGCCAAGAGCCTGAAACCTCACAGAGGCAACAATTTAAAGGATTTCAAAGGCTGTTTCCATAAGCCTTTGGGGACTCCAATGGAGCGTATTGATTAAACTTCGGAAGCAGCTAAAAGCAGCTCCACCATGGCTAATTAATACAGCGATGCCCCGATGCCCCTGTTCTTGTTTTACCAAGCTGCAGCCTGTCAAATCAATTAATATTCACCGCCCTGATGAAAGCAAAACCCTGCTTATCATTTGCTAAACGGATCGATGCATTGACTCCCTCAATATCATGAAGTGACCTGTCCTGTGGGGTTCAGTGGGGTGTGCTGCAGATACTTTTGGGGTGGCACCAGACAAGCAAACCCATCAAGCCCCTTGTTTCGACTCTCTAATCCAAACAAGGTTTCCATCTGATGTTTCCTGTGCAGCTGGCTCTCTGTGGATTCTTGGACAATGACAATTCAAGGTGATTATTCCCTATTTCAGTGGAGCTGCCTGTGCTCATGGGATGGTATTTAGGATGTGGGATTGTTGGGGTGCCCTGTGCAGGGCTAGGAGTTGGACTCAATATCGATGGATCCCTTCCAGCTCAGGAGATTATGGGATTTTATGATTCTACACCCACTGCATTTCCTCCCCTGCACCAGGAGAACAATTTTTCCACTTTTCCACCTGTTCAGTGGAGCTCGTGGCTGGTGCTGTCTGTCGCTGGGCCCCACTTCAGAACTGGTTTAATGCTGCCATTGTGGGGACTGCAAAATATTCTAAAATGGGGCTTTTGGTGTCCCAAGCCTCCTTAAACTGAAGATCAAACCTGGTTTGATGACATCTTCTAAAGTTGCTCCCTTGAACCCACCCTGGAAAAGTCACACACCTCCACGAGACCTTCGGGGGGGTCTTTAGGCAGCCCTGTGTTTATGCACAGCTTTTTTTAGGGCTAAGGAGCCAGATTTGACCCTTCTGGCTCACCAGAGAAGAGGAATTCCTGGGAAAGGAGTGGTTCCAGGCAGGACCGTGCAGAGTGCAGATCACTTGGATGCTGTGCCAGCCAGGGTGACAACAGGAGCAGGACCTGTCCTTGCCGTGCCACCATGTGCTCTGGGGACTCTTTGGGGGAAATGGGAGTCCCCCTGGGACTCCCAGGGGGAGCTGCAGGTTCAGGATAACTTCTGGCTTCCAAAGGGAAGGCAAAGGGATGTGCTTTCCTTTGCATGAGGAACCAGCTTTGATTTTGAGCAAGTTTTTGGCACCCCTCGATAAAGTGCCATAAGCTGTTTACTGAATTTTGATTCAATGTGCCTCAGAAAAAAAAAAAAAAAGAAGGAGAAAAAGGGGGAAAACAGTTGAAGAAAGTAATTTCAGCAACATCTGCTGCCTTTCTGAGATATTTCACCAAAGGCCTATGGAGATCAAATATTTCCCTCTAATTAGAGCTCTTTCCTCAAAGCAGCTCCCCTGGATGCAGAAATATCTCCGCACCCCCCTGGCTGCCCAGAGATCCTCCTGGGACCCTGTGCAGCACAGACGAACACCCAGCTCTCCTTTGGGGTATCCTTGGAGCAAACACACGGCTTTTCTAGCAGGGAAAGGTTGGTCCCTGCTCTGGGCCTCCCTGCATCACACCATGATCTCTCACTTTCCACTTCGGTTTAGAATCATGGAAGAATTAAGGTTGGAAAACCTTCGAGTCCAACAATCACCCCAGCACTGCCAAGGCCAGCACTGACCCCCAAGAGCCATATCCACATGTTTATGATTCCACCACTGCCCTGGGCAGCTGTGCAAGGACTGAACAACCCTTTCAGTGAAGAAATTTCCCCAATATCCAACCTGAACCTCCCCTGGCACAACGAGGGGCCGTTTCTTCTTGTCCTGCCCCTTGTTCCCTGGAAGCATTTTCTGTGTCTAACAAGACACCAATCAAATTAGTTCATTATTAGCATTATTATAGTTATAATATATAGTTATTAGCATTATTATAAAGCCTATAAGGACAAAAAAACCAAGAAGTTGAGAGCTTTGGACCAAAAAGTCGGGTGGTTGAATGCTCCCGTGTAGAGCTGGGCATGTTTCATGCTGGAAAACCAGTGGGGAAAGTTCCTTGGGCATCTGCCACGTGTCCTGGCATCCCTGCAAGTGTCCTTAGAGAGCAGGAATGCTTCAAATCCCAGCCCTTGGCTGCTGCTGAAGAAGATTCCCACCACAGGCTGTGCTTCTGGGGGAAATGGGTTGGGGACATGGCAGTGTCACCTGTGAGGGGCCAAATCCTGCCTCAGAACCCTGCTGGGAAGATCTGTGGGGTGGGCAGACAACTCCTAGAGGAAACCACCCCATTCCCTGTACCCCAGTATGGGATGGGGCAGGCTTTACCTGGAAAGGGAGTGGATTCTCCATCTCCACTTCCCTCCCTTGTTTTTCCCATAACAAACCTTATGGGAAGGAAAACCCTAAAACCGATTTGTCGTGTTGTATCAGAGAAAAAAAAACCCCAAACCAACAGCATTTAGCTTTTTTGAAATCAATGCATTGCAGGAGAGAGGAATCACTCCTTCTTTAGCCTCTGGGTTAAGGAAACTAATTCAGATCTGATCCACATGGAAATTTGCAGTCCGTTCCCATGGCCAGGGAAGGCAGGGAAGAGCTCTGAAATGATCCCAGTAGGGTAGGGATGATTTATGAGGCAGGTTGGAAAGAGCAAAGGAAGCCTGGGTTGTTAGTGCTGATATTTAGGGATGATAAACAGCAGGAAAGGGAGATTTTTTTTTTTAAATATCTGTCCACAGATGCAGAAGAAGCAGCATGGGCCTGATTAGGTGGGATATTGGGAAGAAAATCTGTATTCAAAGGGTGGGGAGGCCCTGGCACAGGTTACCCAGAGAAGCTGTGGCTGCCCCAGCCCTAAAAGTGTCCAAGGCCAGGTTGGACAGGGCTTGGAGCAACCTGGGATGGTGGAAGGTGTCCCTGCCCATGGCAGGGGGTGGGATGAGATGGGCTTGAAGGTCCCACCCAACCCAACCCAACCCATTCTATGAAACTTAGAAAAGGAAAATTTTGGCTTAATAATAGGGAAAAACTTCCTGGCAGACATCTGTTATTCTGATATCATGAACAGCTCAATGCTACCAATGAACTTCCCAAAGAAAGGGCTCCAAACCTTATTCCTTCACCCACCAAAAGCATCCCACAACACAGAGGGTCAGGGGAGCAAAGGGCCTAGTCATTCCCCACATTTTCCAGGCTGTCCCATAGAGTGGTTTGGGTTGGAAGGGACCTTAAAGCCCATCCAGTTCCACCCCCTGCCATGGACAGGGACACCTTCCACTCTCCCAGGTTGCTCCAAGCCTCATCCAACCTGGCCTTGGACACTTCCAGGAATGGAGCAGCTGCCACAACCTCTCTGCTCCAGCAGGAGCTCCCATGGACTTACCCACTGCCTTGCAAGAGCAGGAGGCGTGGGAGGGTGTAAATCCATCATCCTCCATTTTTCATGGGGAAAAAGAACATTTTCCTCTTGCATTTCTCCCGCCCATCCTTGGACAGGATTCACAGGTTCCTCCGTGGGGTGCAGCAGCAGCGGGATGGCACAAACCAGGACTATTTTGCCTGTGTTTTGTCCTGTGCCTGAAACCACCACCATCAATTCCTAAACCAAGCAATTATTTGAAAAGCACAGCACAGACAGGGGAATCCAGAGCTTGGCACAGCAGGATCCCAAACTCCAGGACCCTGGATCTGAGCAGCTCCCAAAGAGGAGTAACAGCCCCATCCAGGGCAAACACAAACTGCCCTAATTACTGCTCCTGCTGCCAATTGCTGAAAACCAACGTCTTCCTGTGATCTGCTTTGGAATTGGGGTGCTTTACAGCAAGCTGAGAGGATGGATCCAAGGGGCATTATTTGCTTCCCCCACATTCTCCAGGAATCTTTAAATGCCACATCTGCAAAGGTCGAGTCCTTTAAGTCCTTAAAGGGACCAATGTCTTCATGGGAGTGTGGAGATCAAAGGGAAGGGGGAGGTGCAGCATGGAGGGGCTGGAAGGCACATCCACAAGGATCTTCCCCCATCCAGGAGGTGGAGGACACATTTATTGGGTCCTTCAGGGTGGAGGGACCAACCTTTGGCTCAGCCAGAACATCCCAGTGGCCAACAGCACAACTGGGCAGGGTTCCTGGGGTTACATTCATCCCAGAGGGTGGATGGGGAAGCCAGAAGGTATCAGAGGTGACAATTCAGAGGAAAAAATGGGGGTTGAGGTGACAAAAAGCCTTTCCCAGAAGACTTGGTAAAAAATGCTGCTTCTCACTGTGCACTTTAAAAGTCACCATCGACATCGGCATCGCTTGGAGAAAAAGTTACCCATTAAAAAAAGAGTGTGGCAGGAAGGGAGATATTTCAAAATGCAGCTGGGAATTATTCCCACCAGAGATGGAGTAATAATTTTGCAGAAAAATTTAACAAACCCCAGAAAATAATTTCTCCTTTTGCACTTGAAACTGTTTTCATGGAAATGGTTTCCCTTTTCCAGATCCTGTCTGAACAGAGAAGTCCACAGCAACTCCTTGGAACTGCTGGACCTTTCCTGGTGCTGCCAGTGCTCCACCTTCTCTCCATCCCTTGAGGAAAGCCCTGTTTAAAGGGAGGAGGATGCCTTTTCCACCAGCACAACAGAGGGAAGGAGCAGGATGCTACGGGATCTGGATAACCCCATCCTCAAGCTGTGGGATGCAGGTGGTTAAGATCTCTTCTGCCCCAATTTTTTCCCCGTGATCCTCTAAATATTCAAGTTCTCAGCCCCTTTCCGATTTAGTGATGCCCTGTGAAGAGCAGAAGTAGGAATGCAGCTCCTTTTCCGCCCCAAAATCCTGCCAAGGTGGTCAGTAGGATGCTGGTACCTCTCACCGGGCAGGCAAGGGCTCTCCATGCCCTCAGGGTTTATTTGAGGACCATTTCCTAATTAATATGCACAGTTTTTAATTATTTTCTCACCTGCTGTGTCTTGCAAGTCCCATCCATAAAAAATTCCCCCAATTTCCAGATAAATCCAAGGCCCACTTTTGAGCTCCAAGCCGTACATTAGTCAGACTCATTTGCCTGGGAACATGAAAGTCCCTTCCTATTTATCTCCTCATTTGAACTACATAAATAGCTCCCAGCACAAACTCCTCATCTTCCCAACATTATCCCAGCAAATAGCAGCCTTTGAAAAAGAAAAATTAGTAGTGGGTAATTATTTTTGCGGCAGATACCAAAATGATAATTTCTTAAACAATTACTTTGAAATATTAACAATTGTTCTCTAAATTCCAATTTAATTCCTGATATGAATTATAGTTTGTCAGATCTGGGCTTCGGAAACATTTGTTCCTTGCGCAGAACATAAAAAATGCCAGCGTAACCTTTCGCCTCCGCAGCCTCTGAGCAGAGCCAAATGCCTCCGCTCTTGTTTTATCAACACAAATAATTAAAACACAGGAGAATGTTTGGGATTTATACAGTTGTTTTTGGCATCTTATTCATATTTATTTGATCTGTAAGATATCATTTTAATTAAAAGCTCGCTCTCTCTTCCTCCCTCTTCTGCCCAGAGAATAAATTATTTATAATAGCCCTGCTGCCTCAGACACCGCTTGGAATGTGGGATGCTGTGCTGGGATCCCACTGGAGTGCCAGGCACTGCCCTGGGCACAGCCCTGCCTGCCTCAGCTGCCCTTGGGAAGGGTGAAATCCCCGGAGTGATGACTGAGTCCACCAGGAACACGGGGGACCCTTCGGCATCATTTTCGCCAAGAAATAAAAAAGGTATTTTCTCCTGTGTGAGGGTTAAATTTCTTTAAAAGCCTTTCCCTGCTGCCGTGGTTTGGGGCAGGAGCTGGGATTATCCACACGCCCCCGCCAGCAGAGGCAGCCCAGGAGGATCCGTGGGATCACACAAGACCCCGGCCGGCAGCTGGGAAGTCTCCTGCGGAAGCACAGTTACTACAAAGACCTTTTCATCTCATTTTTCTTTTGCCTCCCTTTGCTCCCCACAGTCCAACCTTTACTTGCTCCTTTTCTCTTCAGTCGGCTTCAGATGCGGCTCAGAGCAGTGGGTTAAAATATAAAAAAAAAAAGGGATTTTTTCTTATTGCCTTTGAAGTCTGAGGGTTAAATCTAGAGAAGGAGCCTTCCCACTGAACACAACACTTATCAAAGCCATCCTGAAGCCTCTGGAGTTCAGCTGGAGCTTCCCAGGCATGCCTGGCTGGCATTTACACCAGATAAAGAGCCAGGATCCTCTTTGCAAGCCCACTATTTGGAGGTAACAGGGTCCTGCAGATTGCAGAGCAGAGCCTTCAGCACATCCCAAGGGCCACAGGTCACAGCTCTCCTGAGCAACATCACCCTGCTGCTAAATGGGCTTCTCTGGGACTTCTCATGGTGAAAACGCAGCTCCCAATGGTTGCATTTAAGTTCAATTATCCTTGATTAGTGCTCGGATTGATGAGGAGCTGCAGGTAAGTGCTTGGGCTGGGCCCCATCCCTTCCTTCTCCATGGCTGCTCCCACAGAAGCCCCACAGCCACTTCGTGCCCTGGGCTCCCTCTGGAAGGACCCTGATTTCCATAAATGAGGCCAAAATCCCTCCCTGGTATAGGTCATCTAATTAAATCCCAGCACCTCGAATTATTTATGATCCTTTACAGCTATGCAAATTGAGCACTTGGAGCATTTTCAGGAGTATTTCTGAGTAACCAGAGGAGCCCAACCCGAGCTGAGGGTTGAAAGCAGGGCTTGGTTTTATCTAAAATTAGCTCCCCGCCCGTTGGTCCAGGGGCTTTTTGCCAGGAGCACAGCTGACCTTGCACTTTGGGAGTTTTTCAGGATGGGTTTTTTCAGCACCAGGAGCTGGAAGTTGAATGGCTGTGGTTTAATGGAGAGGAAGAGGCTGTGGGTGCAGCTACAGGATTAGCTGGACATGGACCTTGTTGCTTTGGAGGCTGTGGGGACCATGAGGGGATATGTGGGTCATGGGGCATCTCCTGAGGGTTTGGGGGGCTTTGCTCACCCCTCAAAGGCAGCATCAGCTGGGGCAGAGCTGGCCCTTGGGTTTGGATCCTCACAAGTTCTCCCGGTGTTCCCTCTGCGGTGCAGCCGCCTCCTTGCAGAGGATGATCCCAGTGCAGAGGATAATGGGAGAACAGGGTGCTTAAGGAAAAAAAAAAAAGGAAAAAAAAATACCCCAGCAGGGTTAAATGAATGGGGTGCTGCAATTCAGACCCTGAGCAATGGGAATGTCCAGTGGCAGGGAGGAATTGGAATGTCCAGTGTCCAGGAGGATGAGGAGGGATTCGTACATGTCCGTGATCTTCTGCTGTTTCCCAGCTGGAATCAAAGCCCAGCAAAATAAAGAGGGAAAAACCAAGTGAAACCCCTCTTGTAATGGGTCTGAGGGAATTCCTTCAGGAGGTGAAACTTGGGCAAAGGCCAGGGGAGTCACACTGATGATGCCTCTGCTCCCCACAAGCTCTGCTCAGCCTGGAGAAGTGGAGACCTCCCAGCACCTTCCAGGACCTGAGGTGGCTGCAGGGAGGACAGAGAGGGGCTCTTTATCAGGATCTGTAGGGACAGGACCAGAAGCAATGGGTTCAAACAGAAACAGGGAAAATTTAGGTTAAATATGTGGAAGAAATCCTTCCCTGTGAGGGTGGGGAGGCCCTGGCACAGGTTGCCCTGAGAAGCTGTGGCTGCTCCATCCCTGGAAGTGTCCGAGGCCAGGTTGGACAGAGGGAACATTTCCCCTAGACGAGGAATTTCATCACAGTGCCAAGCCCACGTGGGTATTTCTCCAGCCCAGTTTACATTTATTTTGTTAATTTTCCATGTTTCTTCAGTTCGCTCAGCTCCCTTTTCCCTTTTTTCCCTTTCTCACTAGCCCCAGTCTCCAGATACCTCCAAATTTTCTCAAGGAAAGAAGCTGCTTTCAAGCAGGACTAAAATAAACAAGGTCATTGGAAAAGATAAAAAATAATGAGTTCCTTTCCGTAGCACTCCTTGCTCGTCTCTCCCTCACCCTCCCCCCTTTCATCTCACTCCAGAAAAAAGGAAAATAAATCTTTACTAATCCCCTCCGAGCCCTGCCTCCAGATCCGCCTGCGATGCTCGTTGGAGCCACGCTGGAAACAGCAGCGTGGCCCCAGAATCCATGAAAATCAATTTATTGCCCATTCCCCAAACCTCCCTCTTCCCCCCATGCCAGGAACATCCCATCCCACCCCTCCAGTCAGGCTCATTCCAGCCAGTGGCCTCCCCTGTGCTCCTTTTCCTGATCTATTTGATTTTTTCACAAAGTCTGAGAGATTTGGAAATTGATGGGAAGTCTCGGAGCTGGGTTTTAAATAGTTGATTAAAGAGCAGTCAGCAGAGTCAGAGAAAGTAGGAGAGAGCTCTTGGGAATGAAGATGATTTTGGCCAACCTGTGCTTCCAGCAAAATCAGCCCCACTGGGGTTCGGTCATATCCCTTCTCCAGGGGCTTAAAATCCCACAGGGAGCTCACCAAAAAATTCAGAAATCCCATATTTTTGTCATCAGAAAACAAATTTGTTCCTGCACTCATGCAGGGAGGAAAAGAAAGGTCTTAAAAGTTGAACTTCTTTGCTCTGGCACTTTTTAAAAAGGAATATTATTCCAGCTAATGTTCTGAAATGACATTTCATTCTGCAGTTGAATAAAACATTTCATGGGATCTAAAATTAATCAGGGTGGGAAGGAGAAGGGTTTATTTTGGGAGGAGAAAAAAAATCAAAGGGTCTGTACTTTGCACTGATCCAAACCATTTCTGATTTGAATTTTTGGTAGAGGATTGGGTAGTGAGCTGAGAAGGTTTTCATTTGCCCAGCTCTAATTGGAAGCCCTGAACCGGCGAGGGCTTTACATTTGCAAAATGCAAAGCGTGGACAATCCCGGTGGGAAGACTTTGGCCCCGCTCCTGCCTTCACTCTGTTGGTTTGAGTGATGATTTTAGGCCTGAGATGTTGGACATGTAGGCTGGGAGGGGGTGAACACATCAAAGAAAGGATGTGGCAACATCTTTTCCTCCTCAACATGGTGTAGGGGCTCCTCCTTCTCATCAGATTTCCTAAAAAATCCAAATATTCCCTGTAATCGCAAATGCCACATCGTATTTTACCTAACTCATGTATTAGTGTCAGCAACAGAGCTGGGAAACCCCTCTGGAATGGCTGGTCCAGCTTAGCTTCATGGTCTTGGGGGTATCTTCCAGACATGCTGATCCCCTGGGAAGAGGAGGTGGCTGGAGATCTCAAGCTCTGGGTTAAAACTCTCAGTGTTGGTCCCAGGAAATAGATTTTAAGTAAAATCATGAAATCGTGGAATGGTTTTGGTTGGATGGGACCTTAAAGCCCATCCAGTCCCACCCCCTGCCATGGGCAGGGACACCTCCCACTATCCCAGGGTGCTCCCAGCCCCGTCCAGCCTGGCCTTGGACACTGCCAGGGCTCCAGGGGCAGCCACCGCTTCTGTGGGCACCCTGTGCCAGGGCCTCACCTCCCTCATAGGGAACAATTCCTGCCCAATGTCCCATCTAAACAGGGTAAAAAAGTCACTGGTAGCAGATTCCAGGCCTCGGCAGCTCAGCCTCGATGGTGCAGCCATGGTGGCCCCTGTGCCAGGGCGTTCCTGTGCCAAGGCAGCACATCCAGGCACATCCAAGCTCCTCTAAGCCAGCTCTGACGGCGATGGACCTTTAGATCCTCCTCTTCCTCCGTGACGCTCCCAATTTCCCCCTCAGCGCGGGTTTGCAGCTCCGGCCTGCTCTGGGCTGGGCAAGGCAGGCTGTCCCCTCGTGTGCCCAGCTCCTGCCAGCCCAGGGGCTGCCTGTGCCCTCCCTCCTGGCTGGCCTGCGCTCAGAACCACAGATGGAGGCCAGAACCAGGAAACCCAAAAAGCTCTACATGAAAATCACTCTGAAAAGCACTGCAGAGAGGAGGGGGAGGCAGGGGAGGGGGAGCAGAGAGCAGCTCCACAGCTGTTGTCTTTCATGTCCTTTAAAGCTCGTGTTATGTCGTTTTTTTAATTAAAATGTTTTTTAAGAGGCTGCTGGGATTTACAGCTCCTTGTCCTTGGCGGAGGTGAGCGGTGCCAGGAGCAGCCAGGGGCTGCTGCAGGGGTGGGGAGGCAGAGCCATGGGGCTGAGCCCCCCAGACATGAGTCGAGGGCACAGATCCTGCCTGCTCCAACATCACAGGGAAGGGGAGATCCACACAAAACCAGGATGCTGCTCCAGACCCTCAGACAGGGCAGGATGAACTCCACATCCCTGTGTTTGTGCCTTGCTTGGGCTCAGTTTAGATGGCTGTTGCTCTCCACCAGCCCCGTGGCTCAGGCTGTGGCTGGGGGGTGAGCAGTGAGCTTGGGAAAGGGTAGATCCATGGAAAACAAATCCTTTCTCCTGGTAAAACATGTCCTGAAAGCCTTGCCTACAAAAGAACGCTGAGCTTTAATCCCAGCCGGCCGGAATTTTCTGCGTATTTGTGAAATAAATGATCTCTCTGTGCTTAGCCAAAGCAGTTATTAATGTTTTCACACCAGAGGAGACACGCACTGCAATTGCAGGACCTGCGAGTGATGAATAATGAACACCTAAAAAAACCAGAAAAAACATCAGCATTTGTTTCTAGGCCATCAGCAATGAGAAGGCAGGGTTAGGCTCAACACTTAAAACCCCTGTTTGACCCCAAAAAATCTTCTCAGGGAGAAGGAGCCCTGGTCCCAGTCCCCCTGTGACAGCACCGGGGATGTGCTCGTGATAAGTGGGTAAATGATGGCAGGAGATAAGCTCAGCTCTGCTCCACGCCAGGGCTTTGCACAATATCACGGTTCATTATCGAGGAACGCAGACACCCCGGCAGAATCCTAACCTAATGAAAGTCTTATTTTCCAGAGTAACAGTTCATTACTGGACTTGCTGTGCCGCCTAAACCCTTTAGGTGGAAAAAAAAAAGAAGCCCTGTGCAAGTCTGCTGAACACGCAGTGAAATCCTGGTGGGCTGGGCATTTGCGATTCTGCTGCAGCTCTCTTTGAGGAGGGGAGATGCTGCTTGCTCTGAGTCAAAAGCGGGGTTTGAGACTCTGCGGGGGATTTTAGGACTCTGTGGGGTGTTTAGGATATGGATCAGGTCCCCATGCTGTGCCAGCAGAGCTGCCCAGCCTGGTACTCATCCAAGGACAGGCGGCCTCTCCCTGCTGGCACGAAAAGAAGTGTCCAAAGGTGACAGATCTGATTGGCAGCTTGGAAGCCTGAATTCAAACACATTTACAAATGAGACAAGATGAGCTGGAAGAGCTACTGAGCCCCAGATTCCTGAGCTACATCTCCGTACAGGGACCTCAGCTTAGTAGGTTTCCTGAGGGCAGTGCCTGAGAGCAGGATGAGGGCTTGGATTAGAATCATGGAATCATGGAATGGTTTAGGTTGGATGGGACCAAAAGCCCATCTAGCTCCACACCCCTGCCATGGGCAGGGACACCTTCCACTATCCCAGGTTGCTTCAAGCCCTGTCCAACCCAGCCTTGGACACTTCCAGGGATCCAGGGGCAGCCACAGCTTCTCTGGGCAGCCTGTGCCAGGGCCTCCTCACCTTTACAGGGAATGATTTCTTCCCAATATCCCACCTAATCCTGTCCTCTTTCAGCTTGAGGACACTCCCCCTTGTCCTACCAAGGGACCCCTTGTTCCTTTAGAGAGGAGACTTTCCAAATCCGTGTTTGAAAGCAAGGGGAGGACGAGCTTTCCCTGTTCCTGTAGAGTCAGAGCCCTCCCACTCCCCAGGGCCACCACCACGGACCGTGGTCCATGGACAACCTGCCAGGAGCCTGCAGAGACGCGGCTGCTCCAACAAAGCTGCTCATCCTGGCTTCCAGCAGTAAGAGATGGCAAATTATTGTCATCTGTGCCTTTTCCCCTGCTCATCTGTTCCCAAATAGAAGGGAAAAATAGCAAGACAGCAAACTGAGAGCCTCAGCAAGCGCTTGCTGAAATCCCCAACCTGGAGAAGAGGCATCTCCCAGTAAGGGCTGCTTTCATCCCAGTGTGGTGGGAGCAGGGCCTGGGGCCAGCCCAAAACTGTGGCTGCTTCCACATCCAGCCCAGCTCCAGGCTCTGCAAGCTGCTGTTAATCCAGGGGCCTCAAGGGCTGAGGTACAACACATTTGCACTCTCCTCTGAATAAAAAGAAGGGAAAAAATAGGACAGGTAGTTGTGCAAAGCTGCAGTCACAGATCAGGCAGATGGACAGGGAAAGACTCCCTATTTTCTGTTCCAGGAGAATGTGCCCTCCATGTTTTCAGCCCACCCATACTTGGATGGTGAATCTGTTTGCCTACATCATTTGAGGGCGTAGCAGACAAAA
Source organism: Melanocharis versteri (assembly GCA_013397845.1). NCBI lineage: Eukaryota > Metazoa > Chordata > Aves > Passeriformes > Melanocharitidae > Melanocharis > Melanocharis versteri. Next base: position 456,438 of record VZTG01010141.1, on the reverse strand, counting down.
TCCCAGTGGTTTCTGGTAAGACTAGAGCTGTTCCATGGAAAATGTAAGGAAAGCTCCTTCCTCAGCCTGGTCTGCAGTGCAGGACAGAGCAATTCCAGGGGTCTGGACCTTGCCTCTGGAGCCAGGGAAGGCCATCAAGATGCAATCCTGCTGTCAGGAAGACAGCAGCAGTTCCCTGCTGTTTCCTCACTCCCCTTTAGAAGCACCACCCGTCTCCTCCCAGAGCAGCAGCTCTTCCTGCCAGCCAGGGCTGTTGAAAAAACGAAGGTTCACTGTCAGAAATTTGGGGAAATTACAGTTATTTGTGCTTTTTCCAGGAGGGAAGAGGGCTTGTCTCTGTTAACAGCCCCAACTAAAAGTCAGGTATTTAGTCTCAAAGTTGCCTGTGCTTTCTCTATTGTCACCAGGATGGCAAAACCTATGGAAGACTCCTGATCCCATCTGTCATGGACACCCTTTGGGCCAGGAGAAATGGCCTTCTGGAAGGAACCTGCTTCTGCATGGACCACAGAGAGAGTTAAACTGAGCGCACGCCTCGTTTTGCCGTGATTGGTGAGGGGGGAGGAATCCCAGCCCATATGTTTGAGCACATCGGTTCTTCCTTCTTGACATCCTTCTCATTAGGAACAGTGCCTCATCCCAGCTTCCTTCTCCAGGATCTTATTGAACGTGTCCATCACTGCACCAGGAGTTTGGTTGGAAATAATGAGGAAGGAAGGAGTGATCCTGTGTAAACCAGCGGAGCCTTCGAGTGCTCCGAGCCCTCCCACAGCAGCATTTGGTGTCTTTTACACCTTTCTCTCCAAAACCAGTCTCTGCAGAGCCAAAACGAAGGGCTGTGATCTCCTTCTTCAGCACCTGGAGGTGACAAGAACATCCATGAACATGTATTTCCTGATGGTCTCGAACCAGCCCATCCTTCCCAGTCCTATCCAGCTCTAACTGGGATCCTTCTCCATCACGGATGGCAACGCTCCCAGAAGAGCTCAAAAGGGCAAGGAAACGAGAATGAAACCACTCCTGGCTTTCAGTGAACAGGCTGAGGATCATGTGGTGATAGAGGAGGGGGATGGTTCACTGTCTTTTAAAACAGGTATCAACAAACCTTGGGAAACAGAGCTCTGGTCCCCCAACCGAGGCTGGTGGGACCGTTTGCTGTCACATCCAACAGCTGCACAGAAGGGACGTGCTCTGATGTGGGCAAAGTCCTGCTGGGATCGAGGAGCCACCCCCATCCAGGGGTATTTCCCAGGTGCCAATGTCCACACGAGGCCCAGAGAGGAATAAAGCCCTCAGGATCCAGTAGGGAAGTACCTGCAGGAGCTGCCACCTGCTCAAAGAGCTGCCCCACACACAGAGCTCAGGATGGTGCCTCCTGGGTTCTGAATGCCCAAAGTCTAAATCAAACCCTCTAAAAATAAAACCACGATATTCTCATCTCCACCTCCACCACGCACCTGAGGGGTGGTTCAAGTGACTGGCTTCTGCCTCAGCTTCTCCTTGTACAAAATGGAACTAACCACACGAAACCACCCTCAGAAATCACATTAGGTTCTTTGAAGAACAGGGAACCTAAAATTGGTGGGTCTATTTATAAGAGTTGCAGGTAATGGAATGCTAATCCCATTCATTAACACTCAGACTCTGCTCATTAGTGTCGTTTCACTCTTCCTTCGCAAGGCCCAGATTTATATTTTGCACATAATGTTTCATTAAACGGTTTTTTCATAGCAAAAAAGTTTTCTCCTCCATGCATTTTTTTTTTTTATAAAAGTCCCCTCGAATTTAATTAGACCCCAAAAGGTTCAAGGAAGTTTGGGTATGTATCCAAACTTCAGGAAACTCACTTGGAACTCCACCTCCAAAGCCTTTAAGTTTTACTGATCATTGCTCTGTGTTCCACATTCTTCCTCCATGTCACTCCATAATTATTATGTTTTTCAAGATTAGAGCTCTCCTGGGGAAGAAAATAGCTTTTGTCGTGTCAAACATCTCCCAGTGGGTGAAACCCTGGCACCAGCCTGCGCGAGGGGCTCTGCCCATCCTTGGGAAGCATCCATTTCCCAGCCCTTGGAAAAGGAGAGCAACTGAGCAGGACTTTTAAAGTCCTTCCCAGATTCTTTTCCGCACTGAATTATTAAATCTCCTGAGTGATGGATTCTCCCTGTGGGCTCAGTTCTCCTCATGGGATGCTGAGGCTGAATCCCAGGACTGCAGTTGAGCTCCACTCCAGCCAGGAAAAAAGCACTGGGAAAAGAAAAGTACAGCCTGTTATTTGGTGCATCCTGCTTGGTATTCCATATCATCTCAAAGCCATTGGGGGAAAACAGCCTGGGGCCAGCCCCACACCAGACCCCACATCCTCACAGAATCATTTAGGATGGAAAAGCACTCTCAGACCATCGAGTCAAACTGTTCCCCACCACTGACCCATGTCCCCAAGTGCCACATCCACACAGCTTTTAAATCCCTCCAGGGATGGTGTCACCACTCTGGGCAGCTGTGCCAGAGCTGGGCAACCCTTTCACTGAAGACATTTTCCTAATATCCACCCTGGTGCAACCCAAGCCCATTTCTGACCGTCCCCTGATCCTGGATCACATCCCAGTCCCAGACTTCGTGTGGTAACTTTTCTGCTAGCAGGCTTTGTGAGAGAAAACATCCCAAACAGCAGCAGAGATCCACCTGCAAGGCCTCTAGATGTGTCCCTGCCAGCCAGGACACACCCCCAGCCCAGGATCTGGATCTGAACCGGCGTTCCCAGTGGTTTTTCCAGGGGCAAACATCCTCAAGCTCTCTGATGCTGCAGAGGTACCACAGCAGGGGCAGCACCCACTTGGAAGCTGAGTGGTTCCTGCACACGGAGCCATCCCAGTCCCTGGAATCTGCACCCTGGCCCTGCGGCCTCTTTTCCTGCTGCCAGGCTTCCCTGCAGCCAGCAGGGTTTGCATTCCCCGCTGCCTCACCATCCGCTCCCCTTCCCGCCGCTGAACCCCCCCTGCCGCCAGGTAGAGGATTTTGGGAGCTGCCATTCCTCCTCATTAGCATAACCCAGTTAGCTCCATATTGCTCCACTTTAGGCAGAAATTGCAATTTCATCTGGAGCTTTAAACAAATGGGAAAATGTTCTAAACCACGGGCTGTTATTGAATTAAATATTAACATAAATACAGAGCTGAATGGAGCACTGGATTATTAATTTTAATATTTAATCCAACGAGAAACCTTATGGCTGTTTTTGGGTGGTTTATTTTCTTTAATCCAATTTCCCATCAGCACTAAAATTAAGTTTTCTTAATGAAGGAAGGTGATCAGCAAAGTGTCCTCTCGTGGTCCAGAATTCCAGAGCTGGTGACTGCGAGCATCCAGACAATAAAAAGAGGAAGCAGCAGCAGTAATGATCCCTCTGTGCTGGCATGGGCAGGAATAAAAGGAACATAATTAATAGGATGTGCAGCTCAGATGAATACAAGCCAGAGGAGATTAAAGCAAGCAGGTGACCCTTAAGTGTTTATCACTCCCAGAGAAAACAGCACAGATGGCTGGCTTTGAGGGAGACAGCTTTAACACCAGCTCACCTAAGAGAGAGTTTTGGGGGGATCCCTCCAGCCCGGGTCTGTGCCCTGTCCCCACGCCCCCATCACACCGAAGGCGTCGGTGGGGACAGCAGAGGAGCTCCTGCAGAGCCAACCCTTCGGATGACGGGCTCCTTCCAGCTCCATCTGGCACATCCATCAGCTCTTGGTCCACCAGCCTTTGAGGGACGCCTGGTGAGTGCTCTGGAGGAGGGGGCTGGGGTGCTGGCAAGGAGAACAGGTCAGCTTCATTCCTGGAAAGGGCAGCACGGTGCTTCTGGCTCTGAACTGACCCCTCAGCCACCCTGCTGCTCCCCAGACAGGCTGGAAGGGACAAGGTGGGGCAGGACATGTGGATTTTAGTGATGGCATTCGGAGTTGGAGGAAGATAGGAAAAGAAAATCAATCCCATCAGGAAAAAGGTTTGGAAAAAGCATTTCCCAGCAGCTGCAGCTTGTGTAAACCAGTCTGGCGCTTCTTTATTTACACCAGCTGGGAATCTGCTCCAGGAGCCCGGGAGGAGTCTCCCTCCTTCCAGTGGAGCAGCATCTTTCTTCTGCTTGTATTTCCATCCAGAGTTCAGACACGATCTGTTCTCTGCCCTGGTGACACAGTAAGAGGGTAGCTGTGTTCCCGTAGGTTGTGGTGGGCAGGAAAAGCCCCTTTCCTGACTCCTGAGTTGTCTCTTGGCCTTCCTTTGGCTTCTTGCACCCCTGGTGCTTCCCACAGTAACTCCGAGGAGTGGAAGGAGGGGGAGCTCTTGCTGTGTGGTAGGAGCTGGGCATGGAGAGGGAGAGGGAGAGGGAGAGGGAGTCAAGGGGGGAGGAGACCAAACCAGAGGGACAAAGCCGGAGGCGATGGATGGCAAAGGTTCATTGGGATTCGGGAGCATCCAAGCGAAGGAGCAGACAGCCCTGATCACCAACGCTGAATAGCAACAAAGCTTTCCTGGGCAAACCTGCAATTATTTTCAGGCAGGTCCATCCAGCTGGAACCAGGCTGGGAATGGCAGTGCCTCCGTGGCTCCTCATGCACACACACTTCACCCTGCCCATTATCCCCCCAACTCTGAACGTGCCCTACAAGAGCAACTTCCCAAAGTGCCTTGGGGATCCCAACAAAGCCACAGATGGCAGCAGGGCAGAGGGAGAAGGCATGGAAAGACTGCTGGACAGATTGGATCAGTGGGTTTAGGATGGCACAACCCCACTGGAATCACAGAACCATCACAGAATGTCCTAAATTGTAAGGGACCTTAAAGCTCATCCGGTTCCAGCCCCTGCCTTGGGCTGGGACACCTTCCACTAGCCCAGGTTGCTCCAAGCCCAACCTGACCTGGCCTTGGACACTTCCAGGGATGCAGGGACAGCCACAGCTTCTCTGGGCAACCTGTGCCAGGGCCTCACCACCCGCACAGGGAACAATTTCTTCCCAATATCCCATCTACCCCTGCCCTCTGGCAGTTGGAAGCCATTCCCCTTGTCCTGCCACTCCAGGCCCTTGTCAGAAGTCCCTCGCCAGCTTTCCCAAAGCTCTTCCCACCTGTCCTACCTCCCACACGGCAGTGAAATGCCTGGAAAGGCTGCTCAGCCTGTGGTAGCCAGACACAGGTGTTTTTCTGCCCAGGCTGCTGCCAAGCAGAGCTGCAAACAGGAGAGGAAAGACAACCCAGCCCTGCCAGCACATCCTCATGTTTCATTGTTTAAGCTCTTAAGCTCCTATTTGAATTTGAGCTGTAAAACATTGAACTGATTAAAAAAAAAAAAAAAAAAGGCAAAAAAAGAGCCTTCAGCCTTCCTTAATCCAGAGAGCAGGGCTGGAGGAATGTTTCAGGCAGCTGTGACTTTGCTGAATGGAGACAGTTTTTCCTATTGCCCAGGGCACAGGGATGGAGACCTGTCCCTTTCCCACAGCAGGAAAGCCAAAGCAGGGTCCTGCCAGGTCCCACGAGTCTCCTGCCTGGTGCCAGTGCTGGAAGAGGCAGGAAATGTTTCTGTGCTGCTGTTTTTGGCTAGAGAGGGGCCTGCAGTGCAATCCCTGGCTGATATTGGAGACTTCAGATATTCTCTGTCACCACAGAGCCACAAATAACCCCTGACCTCCAGCAGCTGCCTGTTGGGGGCTGGAGAGGAAAGGAGGCCAGTACAGAGCAAAGCAAAGCCTGTCTTGGGAACCGTGATGTGGTGATTGCTGATAATCACCCATAATGATGGCCCAGGAGAGCTCTGTGGCCACGGGGAATCCAGTGATTGCCAGCCCCTCCTGGTCACAGAAAGCAATAAAGAGAAATGTCCTGGGATTCCAAGGCAAGTCATGAAGGAGTGTGTTCGTCCCTTTGTCACAAACTGGATGTCAGTGATGGCATCTCTTGGCCCTCTTTTGTATCTCACCTTGTGCAGGAAAATAACCCAGTCAGGGGCTGCTGATGCTGTCCTTGACAAGAGTTCAGTTCATTTCCAGAGAATCATGGAATGGTTTGGGTTGGGAGGGACCTTAAAACTCATCCCATTCCACCCCTGCCATGGACAGGGACACCTTCCACCATCCCAGGTTGCTCCAAGCCCCATCCAACCTGGCCTTGGACACTTCCAGGGATCCAGAGGCAGCCACAACTTCTCTGGGCAACCTGTGCCAGGGCCTCGCCTCCCTCATAGCCAGGAATTTCTTCCCAATATCCCATCTAAACCTACTCTCTGTCAATGAGAAGCCATTCCCCTTTGTCCTGGCACTCCAGACTATTGGAAATAGTCTCTCTCCATCTTTCTTGTCAGAACTTTCAAGGACTGGAAGGCCAAGATTAGGTCACCCCAAAGCTCTTCTCCAGGCTGAACAATCCCAACTCTCTCAGCCCTCCCTCCCAGCAGAGCTGCTCCATCCCTCTGATCATCCTGGTGCCTCCTCTGGACTCTCTCCTGCAGCTCCACGTCCTCCCTGTGCTGGGCCCCAGGGCTGGGGCAGCTCTGCAGGTGGGGTCTCACCTGAGCAGGGCAGAGGGGCAGAATCCCAACCCCTTTCCTGCTGCCCACACTGGGGATCAGCCCAGCACAGGGGCGGTTCTGGGATGGGGCCTGTCCAGCTCCCCAGCCTGGCCCAGCCCCGGTGCTTCTGTGCCCTCCTGGCAGAGAAAGGGGTGATAAATATGACAATCAGGTGGGAAATGGGGTCTGTGAAAGGGAGTGACTTTGGGGAGGACAGCTGGAGGGATGAGAGCCAGCACTGCTGCTGCTCACTGCTGGAGCAAGCTTGGGAAGAAAAAGGGATCCGTGGCAAAACGGGCTGGATCTGTGCTGGGCTCTAAGGAAAGACTCCCAAAGAAAGGTGGGAGCATCTTCCCCACAAAGCCAGGAGGAGTCAGGGCTGTGCCTGGGGAGGAATGGAGCTGGGACAATTAAACCTGCCTGATTCCTGACCCGGGTTATCCCAGATGTGAGATCCCTGCAGATGCAGCCTCTCTGCAGCTGGGCTGGCAGAGCCACACGGGGCTGAGCTCAATCCCAGCAATCCCAAGGGAATCTGCTGCCTCCCCACCAGTCCTCCTGTTCAGCTGGGGCACTCCAGAGGGATGGATCTGTGCCTGACTGTGCCTGGCACCTTGGCAGACCCCAGGCAACTCCACGGAGCAGAGGAAACCTGCAAAACAGCAGGACACACGAGCAGGTGAGGGATGGTCAGAGGTGCCTTTGCTTTCCAACGATGATTTATTTGCTTTGTATCTGGTGACAAACACAAATAAAACACGATTTCAGCAGCGCTTTTCACTCCCCTTTTTCTGCCAGGCAGAAGAAGAAAAAAAAATGTGACAAAAATCCTCCACTTCAGGAGAGATTTTTCTCTGGGACAGATTTACAGCAGAACATCCCTGGGAGAGGCTTGCAGAGGCCCTTGGGATGCAGCAGAGGGACGAATCCGGTGCCATTCCCAGGAAAAGCTGTGGCTGCTCCCCTCCAGTGCATGCTGTGGACAAAAATCACCACTGTGGCTGTGTCACACGAGATTTGCAGGAGTCGTGGCGTGACACAGCACGGGAGGGAGCAGGGGCTGGAGTCACAGGCAGGATGGATGGACAGGAGGCTGCTCTCCTCAGATATTTGCATCTTACTTATCCTCCTCATTGATATTCACAGAATCATTGAATTGTTTGGGCTGGAAGGGATCTTAAAGCTCATCCAGTCCCACCCCCTGCCATGGGCAGGGACACCTTCCACTATCCCAGGGTGCTCCAAGCCCTGTCCAACCTGGCCTTGGACACTTCCAGGGATGGGGCAGCCGCAGCTGCTCTGAGCAACCTCTCCCAGTGCTTCACCCCTCTCTGAGTAAAGAACATTCACTTCATTTACATCTCATTTACATTCAGATAAACCTCGAGGCAGGAATTCCTGCTGGGCACGTCTTCTCCTATTTTCTGGTGGACTCTCTGCCTGTTGTCCCTGCCTGCATCTATTTCTTGTCCTGCTTCCAGCTTTTCCCTGTCTCATTTTGCAGGGACACAGGGGATACCAGTGCTGCTCTGGGAATCACATACGTGGAAGGGCCTGGAAAATGCTGTGTGGGTGGGAGAGGGCTCAGCCCCACGGAGGCAGCAGGACGAGCCCTGCAATCTCTCCAGAAGGAGCAGATCCCAAGCTCCGGGTCTCCTTTGGTAGCAGGGCTGGGAAGAATCTGCGCAGCCGGCTCGGCAGCGGCTCCCTGCAGACTTCCTCTGCTCTGGAAAGCTGGGACCAACCATCCCCTTCCCCATGCCTCATTTTCCTCCTATTTCCAGGGATGGGCTTGGAAAACTGAGTGTGGCCAGTGGCCCCCAGCTGCTCCCTTAAGGATGCGCCCAGCAAGCACAGGGGGTATTTCTCTCACGGTATCAGGGAGGTGCCGAGATGTTTTTGCACACAATCCCCGAATTCGGAAACTCCAGCCAAAGAGGATTTCCCCTAAAATGCCCACCCGCTTCGAAGGTACCCCTTTCCCCCTTCCTTTTCTTCCCAGCTCTGAGGCTGCAAAGATGCCACAGACCACGAGAGGACACCCTCCTACCTCCGACTTCCCTGGCGCACCACGGCTGGGGAAAAATATCCGTAATAATATTACAGGGAGCGACTGGAACACACACGTCGGAGAGGAGAGCGAGCGAGAAACAATATGTTTATCCTCCTGCTGTACCCAGCCATTTATTTGGGCAGCAAGCAGCCCTTCAAATATACAAATCCCAAGCAGATTAGGCTGGAATAGGCAGAGCAGGGATTAGGGGCCGCATTCCCAGTGCCTGCGTGTGCGAGGGGAGGGCTGTGTGCGTGCCTCTGTGTGTGTGTTGGGTGACTTTAAAATGGAATAAACCACATTTAGCAGCTAGGTAGCTATGGAAACATCACCAAAATTGTTCTCCCACCTTTCTGCCGCACTGCTTTCCGCAGCCCTGCAAATGCTGTCAGGGGAGGGCTGAACATTGTTTCTTATAAATAATAGAATGTAAAGAGCTACAGGAAGAATCATCGCATTAGGATCGTGGAGTGGGGATAGTTCAGGGGGAAAATCGTCCAGCAGCTCTAATATTAGTTTCTGATGAGTTAGCAATGATAAGGAACTTAATTTTCATCTTTTGTATGGTTTTTTTGCAGTTTATGGAAGGTTGCAGGCTGAGGAGATGCATTGTGGTGTGTGTTCCCATGGGGAGGTGTGTGTGTGTATGTACATAAATATATGTGCACAAACACCCTCCAAAAGGGTGAGCACAAACAGGAATATCGCAACAGCAATTCCAAGGTTCAAAAGAGAAGGATTTCACCTGCTTCCCAGCTTTTCCTGCATGCCACAGCCACAAACAGAGGCAATTCCAGCTCTGCGGCTCTGCTCTGCTCCAGCCGGGCTCCCCAGTTTCTCTCCTGACCTATGGATTTGCAGGTAATCCTGCCCATGGCCCTCCTGGAGCGCTGCCAATCTTGTTGAGGTATTTAGAGGCTGAGAAGACTGGTTATATATCACAGCTGATTTTAAAGAGCCTTTAAACCTGGGAATTAAATTCCAGCCCACCGGACTCAACCAGAAAATGCTCAGCTGTTTTCACTGGGGTCAGGATTAAATCCTTAAGATTTTCCAGGGCTGAGGAGGGAGGCTGAGTCCATTTAAGTCTCCTAGGGCTGAAGGTTGTGCCCTGGTGCAGCCCAGGTGACAGTGTGATGGCCAATGGCACATTCCTGCTAGCCCCAAGCAGGAGGGGCTGGCTGGGAATGGCCAGGACAGGGACAGGGAGCAGCGTGGGGCTTGCTGTCCTACAATGGCTCTGATCAGATGTGCCCTGATGTCCCCTCATTGCTCTACGTTTTGGGTGCTGCCACGGGTCCAACATGCCAAATGTAGGAGCCAAGTTTGGGGTCTCTATCCAGCTTCAGCCCTGGCCAGAGCAGGGACCCATCCAGCCCCACATCTGCCTCCTCCAAGCCACTTTCTTCCTCTCTTTTGCTCCCTCAGTCTCTCAGATCAAGGTCTCCTGTACCCTGAGGTCCTGCTGCTACCACAGGTAGCTGTGCTTTCCTCTCACACCTTTCCTGGTGCCTGGGACAGGGCCACTAGGACTGCTCACAGCACCACGGGGTGCTCTGGGGTGGATCAGGGGGCATTGCCACAGGCTCTGTCTGCTGCTCCATTTCCCCCCTGTAACTCCTCACGCTGCCCTTGCCTTTGTGGGCATTCCTGCTGACATTCCCAGGACTGTCTCGTGATGCCTCTCCAGTCTCCTCCCAGAGGGCTGACAGCTCTTTTGGACCACACAGGTGCAGCTGCTGTTGGTTTTCTCCATGTGCAGTTGCCAACAATGAATCAGCTGGACTCCATGATCCCTGTGGGTCCCTTCCAGCTCAGGATATTCCAAGGTTCTACATCATCCCGAGCCCTCGTTATGCTGCAAAGCTTCTTTGCAGTCACCTTTTGCTGGCCCTGTCCTGAGCAATGCCATGTCCTGGCAAATTTTATTTTTCTGCCTGCTCCCCTTCCCACATTTTTGGTGCACAAGGCAGCAAAAGCCCTGCCACACATCCCTGGAGGGCTTTACCTGTAATTCCTGCCTCCAGTGCAAAGGGATCATTGCTTCTCAGACTCCACTGGAGAAGGCTCTTGGTTCACAACCTCACCTGCACTCCTGCCAACTTTGAAAGTCCTTTTCGAGGGCTCAGAGAAGAGTTCAGTGCCCAAAGTGTTCTGAGCTTGTACAAATCCTTGTTCATGCCAGGACCACGAACAATCAACTCTCTCCTTTTCATCTTGGCGTGTTCTCATCTGTTTCCCATCCCTCTTTCCCCTCCAAGCCCAGCAAAGGCACCAAGTCCTGCCTTGCCTTCACATTTGGGTCTGGTCCATTGGCTAAAGCTCCCTAGGGAAGTGAGACTTGGATTTCACACCCCACCAAGCACAATGGGGAGGGAGAAGTTTCCTACACCTGCCCTACGTGCCTGACCCTTCAATGTGATCCACAGACTCCCACTGGATGGGAACCTCTGCCAGCACTGAGGCTGGAGCTGGAAAGCTCCTTGCTTTGGGGTTGTCCAGGACTCCAAGAGCTCCACAAGGTGCAGGGCTGCTCAGCTCGCAGGGCTCTCCAAGAGGGCCCAAGGAGTCGGATGCTGAAGGACACACTGAGTGTTTTAGGGCCCAAGGCAAGATTTGCCTCCGTGCATTTTCCTGCCTATGTCCAAGAAAATTCACTTGGAGCCCCACTGGAATGTGTGCAGAGGGGTCAGGGCCTTTGGAGGATGACTGAACATTCCTTAGGCAGGATAGGAGATCCCAGGAAGTCCTCCTCTGCCCCCAGGAGAAGCCAGGCCAGCTGGCTCAGCACAGGAACCAGGCTGAAAAGGTGATACCAGGGGAAAACTCCACAGAAATTGCAAACCCCTCCCTCCCAACCCTAAGAAGCCGCTTCCACAGCTCACAACAAGGTGTCAGCTACACCCGTGGATACCTGGAAGTGTTTTCACACCCAGCTACAGCGATGGAAGAGCTGGCAGGGACTGTCCATTCTCCATCCCCACGCAGCACCCGGAGAACGTGACTCCCACCAGGGCCTCCTAGCAGGGATACCTCTGCCAGGGAGGAAGGGGAGCGGGTGAGGAAGCAACACCTCTGGCAAGATCCGGAGTTAATCCTGCTGATTAACAAGGAGGCAGCTGTGCTGCTCCCGCCCCTGTCACTGTCCAGCCAGCCTCGGAGGCCCTGCCCTTCCTCAGATACTGGATTTGCCACGCATGGAAGGGGCAGTGCCAACTTCTTCCTCCTGCCCAGTCACGTCCCAGCCCTCTCTGTCCTTCTGGATTCGGGGACTGGGAGCAGCTCCCTCTCCAGCCCAGCGCGGCGTTATTTTAACCATCAGAAGGATGGAAAAACAAAACCCTTTATTGTCTATTGTTAAACTTTACTGTCTAATGTTTTAATAAACAGTCAAGTTCTTCCTCCGATCATTAAATCTGCAGTAAAGCAGGATGGAAACCTGTTTATGAGATTCTATCTGCATCACTACCACACAAATGAGAGGTCCTGGCAGCTGCAGACAGCTACTCCCAGTTCCACAGCTTCCTGCCCCCTCCGAGGGCTGGATCTGCTGCGGGTTTGGGAGAGGTGTGGCTCATCCCTCCTCGTGGGAGGTGGGCAGAGTGAGACCTCTCCAGGGCCCTCCCCGGTCAATCCGCTGAGCTCCGCTTCAGTGCAGAGAGGATAGTGCTGATGTGATGTTCTGCTCCTAGGAAGGAGGGGGAATTCCTCCTGGAGAGGGCCAATGGGAACATCGTCCTGAAATGGTTTCAGACAGGTGAGCAGTTGGCTCCTGAATTTTTGACAATTGGAAGCATTTCCACGGCAGCAGTTTTCCATGTTCAGTGGTCAGGGGCACACTTTAAATCTGAAATTATTTCCTGTTGTACCCACGGAATCACAGACAAACTGGAAAATTCACTGGATGGGAACTAAACCAGCTACAGATATAGGCTTAAAAACAGAAATAATGAAATCCCCAGGGTTTGAGGTGACAAGGATGGGGAATGTCATCCTACAGGTGGGAGCAAGCCGAGGGTAACCCTGCAGCAGCAGCAGCTTCAAAGCTGGGACACTGCTCAAGTGCCTGGAGAAACTTAATCCCTCTGTTATCTCTGGGATGATCCCTGTTTGCTTGAAAGCATTAACACCCTTTAATCTTTGTTTTTCCAGGAATCCCCAGGCCCCAGCTGCTGGCCGTGTGGACCTGAACATGAGCAGTGCTGGTGGTCCCTCACACTCACTCCAAGCAGGATGAACTTCCAAGCACCTTGCAAAAGTTCTTTACTGCTTTTCCTCTGAAAGAAACAATGCCCATCCCACCACCCGTCCCCACAGCAATTTTAATGGCTCGCAGTTGTTGCAGCAGCTTTGATTGTCAGCAGTGAGGGTTCATCTCCTCGGGGGCGGCTCTGTCGGCAACAGATCCCAGATTTCCTGCTCACCACCATTTGTGGGCTGTCCCAACCATTTGTCCAGTCATAAAATTATCAGCACATTATCCCTGGGCAAAGACTTGTAATTGTCTCTTTTTATTACTCAATAAACAGTTTGGAAACCAAGCCCCGGAGTGAGAGTAGGAACTCACTCACTACTTGCAGTAGTGCAAAGAGAGAGGTGAAGGACCACTGAAAGGCACCAAAAAACATAGGAAGGAGAGCATTTTGTTAGATTTATTTTAGTAATTAATGGAAAACGTGGTATGGGACATTTACAGGGGAATGGGGAAAAAGAGGCACAACCTTGAGAAGTCCTGCAGGGGAAGGTTGCTGGAATAAATATCCTTGATAACAGCTCCAGCAGCTCACAGCCTGGTTTTCCATACCTCGGTCCCAAATGTCAATATTCCCTTGTGAACACGCCCGGAGAGCCTCGAGAAAGAAAAATACAGCAGTTAGCTGGCACAGTACAGCTCCAGTCATTGCAGCTCTATTAGAGCCATATATTCCCAGCTGCAGCCATATATTCCCAGGCATCGCTGGGAAAAGGGGCTGTGATGGAGGAAGGAGATTGTTCCAAATGAAAAAGAGATGCAGTTTACAGAGAGCGAGAACTACTCCTAAATCTAAGCCTAATTGAATTATAAATAGCCTGGGTGCTTTCTTTCCATCCACAATCTCGTTAAACTTCCAAATATATGGATATATAATCCCACGTTTTCTAAACATTTCTATTCAACTTTCAGATCCAATGTGACGTTTTCTATTTCAAAGTTGACCTATTTTGAGGAGGAAAAGAATTTGCTGAGTTCCCCCGATCAAAATGATGCACTTAGGGATGAATGAAATGTTGAGAGGTATTTTCTTCCCCTTTTTCCAAAGGAATATATTCCTCATTGGGAGCTACCAGAATGGATTTTATTCATTCATTTAAGATCAGCTGAGCCATGGAACAGGAAAAAGCCCACCCTCCGCCCAACTTGCACAGCAATGATTTCCAACCTGCTTTCACATTTCAAATTAAGCTATCCAATCTATCCCATGGATTTGGGACATAGGAATTTCAGGGGTAACTAGGGATTGATACATTGAGTAATGGGTTGTGTCTAAAACAATGGTTTCTTGGGGAAATACCCCGGCAAAAGAACTGTTCAGCGCCTGCTCTGTCCTGTCGGACATGGATTTCTCCTGATTCCCATCACTGCAGTTCATTGGCAGCTTTGGAAATGAAAGGAGTGGAGATTTTGTGTTACACACTGGTCTGACAGGCCAATCTCCAGAAGAATTAGGTTTAAATTGGATATTGGGAAGAAATCCTTCCCTGTGAGGGTGCTGAGGCCCCGGCACAGGGTGCCCAGAGCAGCTGCGGCTGCCCCTGGATCCCTGGAAGTGTCCAAGGCAAGTTTGGATGGGGCTTGGAGCAACCTGGGATAGTGGAAGGTGTCCCTGCCTGTGGCAGGGGCTGGAATGGGATGAGTTTAAGGTCCCTTCCAACCCAAACCATCCTGGGATTCTATGAATCCACTCCCAGGCTGTGTCACTGGAAGGTCTGGGCAGGATGACACAGCAGGAGGTTTTTATGGGATTTTTTTATTTTTTTGAGCTTTCCTGATGCCATCCTTCTATTCTGCAACAGTGTTGGGCTGGAGAGAAAAAAAACTCCGTTTGGATTCTGATTTGCACTTGTCAGAGCTTTTGCTCCAGGCTGCCTGGAGGCTGTTGGACAACTCTGTGCTCTCACCAGGTTTCCTTGACAATGCCGACAGGATTTTGTTTCCAGAGCCAGACTGGGAAGCACAGATCCCACAGCAGCCCTGCAAACCACCCTCGGCTGAAGCGTCAGTCCCCAGCACACGGGATGCAGTGGGATCTGTGCGGTTTTGTGCGAGCAGAACGCGGAGCTCCCACCTTTCCCAAACTTTTCACAAAGGGCCGTGCTGGGAGTGCTCTGCAATCAGGGCACGAGGCGCTAATGTGGAGCTCCTGATTGCCCGCAGCAATCACGGGGTCCGGGAACGCTGCGGGATCCCAGGGAAGATCAGCTACGCGCACACAGGGCGACAAGGACATCTCCAAATGAGCAGCCATTCAATTGGGACTTGGAGCTAATTTATCCCAAGGGAAGCTTGTTTGCTCACGGCCTCTTGAGGGGTTTCTGATGGAGCTGAAGGAAGGGTGGCAATTCCTCTGCACACCAACCCCCAAGATTATTCATTCCCCTCTGGAATGAAAACTAAAGCTTCTTGCAGGAGGGGGACGGGCAGCAGCACAGATGCTCCGGGTTCAAATCCCTGTTGCCTGAGGGAGACAGAGGTTCTCCAGCCCTGGCAACCAGGAATGACACCTGGGATGTCCCAGGGTATTCCCCCAGCTTGCTGCCACCCCAGGTGGGCACTAAACCCTCAGGGATGCTGCATCACACCTGCAGCTCCTGTACAGGTGCTCAGTGCCCATCACTGGTACCAACCACCACAGCCAGGTGCCTGCATTCCCACCCAAAAATACCAAATAAAGGGCATTTTAGAAACAGAATATCCTCTCACTCAGGCAAAAGTGCTTCTCCTCGCTCCACTACCATCTGTACCCCCTGGATCTGGAAGGCAGCTGTACCACTGGGGGCTTGCCAGCCCCTTGGCTGGCCAATTCCCAAAACCAGAAACATCATGAATAAGTCGGTCGTTACTTCTTTCCCTTTCCCAGTCCTTCTTTAAATACCCCTGTGAGACGACCAGCCTGAGCCACACCCGGGCCCTGCTCACCTCCAGGCACTTCTGTGGGCTCTCACATGGACACCATTCCACCACCTTGGGAACAGGAGTCTCCTCTAAGCCTTTTGGAGGCCTGAGGACAGGGCAGAGTTGGTCAAACAGAGTAAGTCCCCTGAAAAATCTAGAACATGAGGTTTAGACAGAGAGCTTCAATCTGAACAGCCAGTTCTGGGAGGCTGCGGAATGCCAGAAGTCTGGGATTGGGAAGCAGAGTTATTTCCTCCTGGGAAGGCTGGTGGGTCACACTCCTCTCCCAAACCACCAGCCCAGGCAGAGCTGTGCATCCATTTTAATCCATTCCCAAAAGTCCTGCAGGATGGAGAGAGTTTAACCACCTAAAACCCCAGGTGAGGGGATCACGGCCCTGCAGAAGGGAGGATGCTCCATGCAGGAATCACCACAGGAGCATCCAGCCCCAGGGATCTGCTTCAGACACAGCACCTGACTCCAAACACGAGCAAAGGCAAAACTGAGGCTCAGACAGAGCAGCAAAATAAATCAGTGACAGTATCTCCAAAAGAGACAAATGAAGTTGGAATTCGTCCTTGTTTATTTTAATGTTTGGAATGTTTTCCAGGTGATTTATGCCCCCTCTTCAATGTGTTTCTCTCTCTTTGTCTCTCTCTTTCTCTCCCTTCACTTTTTTTTTCTTTAAAACAGGAAAAAAAAATATTTGGGAGTTAATTGGTTTTCCAGGCTTGGCAGCCAGACACTGTAATTGATCTCAGAAGAGATGGATTTGTCGGTGAGCTGGGCATGAATTTGACAACCAGGCAAGGAGAGGAAGAAATATTTCCCTCTGCACACTGAGCAAAAGGGGGGTCACCCTGGCAAAGCCAGCGCCCCGGGGCCAAGGCCCCCCTTTTCCCAGATTTCCAAGTTAAATGGTGCTTGGTGCTTTGGGCCCCTTCCAGGAAGAGGGACAGGAGATTTGAGCTGACTGGGAAAATCCCCTCGTTTAGAGCTACATCTCAGATGACATTTTTGGCTTTTCTTTTATCCCAGCTTTTCGAAGCTCCACATGGGAAAATGCCTGTTTGCCTTTAATCTGTGGCATAGGACACTCCTTGCCTTTCCATTCCCTCCGCTGTTTTGTCCTGCCTTGGAAGTCTATTATCCCTGGATACCTCAAGCAAAACTCCTGTAACTGTAGCTCCTGCCACCCCACACACCCCCAGCCAGAACTGCTCCTCTCCCTAGACCAGACCTCACCCCAAACCCCACATCTCCCACCTCTACTCTCCCCAAAAGGCTGGTGCCACCCTAAACCTCCCGGAGTTTCTTGTGGGAGCAGAGCTGTTCACACTGTGAGGGAAGAGGAGCCATGAGTAGGGGGGGGACAAGGACACCCCCAGCTCCCCACATCCACTTTGTCCCACCAAACCAAGTCCCCACTGTTGGGCAGGAGGCTCCTGGGCAGCACAACAAACCTGGACTATGCACGGAGGTTTTCCTCTGTTGGAGCAAAGAAATTTATATTCTGGTCAGGCAAGAGGCCTGATCCTGCTGCTCCAGAGGGAGCTCTCCTGGAGGATGCTGTGCCTGAAGGCACCTCCCTAAACCTGCCAGGGTCCCCTGCTCCCCATTCCCAGCCCACAGCAGATGGTGAGCAGCCGTTCCCAACAGACGTTCTGGCAGCGCCCGCAGGGAATCCAGGCTCCCACCGATCTCTGCAGGTAAACCCACCTGGGAATTCAGTGCAAAAAGCACAGAGCAACAGATTTCCCAGAGCCAGCCCCGGGGTTTAGTGTCGTCTGTCTCCAGAGGGGCTGAGCAAAGCATTCCCGGGTTTGTGGCCACAATGCAGCAGGTCAGGTGCTGGTTCCTGGGAAGAGAATCCTCCTCCCATCACAGAGGGGCACCCATCCCTATATCCCAGAGCTTCCTAAAGACTGTGGTCGTTTTGGAGGGTACACATCCCAGGAAAAAACACCCTGCAGAATTCCTCTCTTCAGCACGAGGCTCTTCCTGGCTCATTTTGCTTTTTGCTGCACATTTATTCCAAACACCTGTCTGAAGATCCACTGGTTGAGCTCAGAAGGAGCCAGGAAAAACCAACAGCCTCTCCCAGACAGACCCCCTTCCCCTCGTGGGAACCCAGAGGAGGATATCACATTCCTGTACACCTGCCAACCTGCCCGGGAGATGAGGACTTGCAGTTCTTTTATCCATAAGAGCCCTCTTGGAAAAGCCAAGCTCAAGCCAAGCCTTCTCTACTCAAGCCGTGCTGATGTTGTGCTGCTCAGAATCCCCCCTACAATGACTGAAGCAGTGATTCTGTGCTGCTGACTCCCCCTTGGCACAGCCCTGCAGCAGGAAACCCGGGCTTTGCACAAGGCAGAATTAAAGCCTGGAGCTAACTTCCACGGGAAGTTGTCGTGGCCAAGAATCCGTGACATTTCAGAGAGGAAGCAGGAATGTGCGTGGATAACAAGAATAGCCGGAGTTACACCAGCTAAATACCAACATCTCTGCTGAAAGGGATATTAATATTGCAGGCCACCTCCAGCTAGAGGAGATGATGAGCAGATCTAACACGAGGCAGGTTTGCCTTCTGCTGCACTTCACTTTGCAACGCCCGCTCCTCGGAGAGGATACGGAGTTATGCAGATCCCATCCAGCTCCGGCAGTTCTTATCTTCCAGTGCTTTTTTCTAAAGCCTCTGTCAAAAATACTAAACAGCCTTATTTTGCCGTTGTTTGCACTGGGTATAAAACTCTGTAATGGGAGATTTCTGGAATTGCAAAGCAGGTTTATGGCAGGAACGCTGCTCCGTGCAGGTGTAAGATATCACTCACTCCCGAGCACCGCAGCTACCACAGCCTGTGACAGGGAAGCAGCTCACAAATGGTCACGCGAAGGAAAACATCTGTTCGGAGCTAGCAGGTACACAGATCATCTGCAAATTGCACAGCTTGTGCCTGATTTTCCCTGGCTTTGTTTAGCGACTCGCAGCTCCGCGCCGCGGGAGGCGGCGAGGCAGAAGGGACCTCCACGGCGCCGAGCTGGAGACGGGGAACGCCAGGCGCAGCATCCCGCCGACCCTGCGCATGCTGTGCGATGGGCTGCAGGCATTGTCTGACTCAAGACCACTCCAGAAAGCCAGGCCAGGCTTTACAGCAGGCGTAGTGCCCCTTCCCCCGCAGAGCAAGGTCTCTCCTGCCCCAGGGGTATCCCCTTTTCCCTTCTCACAGGTTCCTCGGGCACGCAGCGTTGCCTCCACCTCACACACAAAAGATTTCCTGATCCCTGCTAGACCTTTACATCTGCTTTACGTTATGGGGCTCAGATCAGGAAACAGAAGGATTGTGTTTCCAGCAGACAGGATCTCTGGTTGATCTCCAGCCAGCCCCGGGACTCGAGCGCAGTTCCCAGCACTGCGTGTCATGGCTGGAGGGAAGGAGCACAGAATCGTGGAATGGTTGGCTCCAAGAGACCTTTAAGGCCATCTAGTCCAAGGCCCCTGGCATGAGCAGGGACACCTTGCAGTGATCAGGCTGCTCAGAATCCTCCTGTGCTGCTCAGGATCACCCACTCCCCGTGTTCCCACCTCTGTGAAAGGACTCAGACACCTCTGACTCAGACCACAGTGCCAGCTGTGTCCCAGATCCCTCTGCCTGCTCAGGATCGCTCCAAGGAGCTAAGAGGACAATTTTGCCTTGTTCTTCCTTAAAAAAAAAAAATAAAAATTAACAATTTCCGTATGCTCTTCATTCCTTGAAAAAAGCAAATGGAGCAGGAGAAGGGAACCCATCCCTGGCGCTGCACTCCCACCACCTCCTCTGAGCTCCTATTGCCCTCGTCTCTCCATCAGGCACGTCAATGCCCTTGGCATGGGATTTATCCTGTCAAGAGGAGTTCACCACTCCCGGCACTGAGCAACAAGATTTATTAAGTCCAGGACGCACACCTCAGCAATCAATGGGAATTTCAACTGCGACTCCACGGAGAAAGGGATCAAGCCTTTTAAAATCCCATTCCTCAAACACAGCAGTGTTGCAAGAAGCCCCGTTAAACACCTGCCTTGGGTGGGCAAAGAGCTGCTGTACCCTGCCTGGTGACGCTGCATGGGAGGCCCCGTGCAAGCTTTGTCACCCAAAACTGGGGTCAAGGCTGATGAGCTCAGCCTGGAACTGCCTCCAAGGCTCATCAAAGTAAAGGTGGCCTTTTGCAAGAGGCAGCTGCTGGGAAATCCTGACTTGTTAGTGTAAGAAAATGAAGGGGAAGAGGTGATAAAATTGTTCTGATTCCATGTACCAGGAGGTTTAACATGAAGGAAGAGAAAGTGCTGTTCAAGGTGAAAGAACATCAGCAAAAGGTCACAACTCACTCATTAATAAATTTAGGTGGAAAACTAGAATAAGGCTTCTGGCTGTCCAAGGAATTAGGGGAAAGACAATGCAATAGAAATGGCTTTTCAGCTTTGGAGAGATATGAGATGTTTCATCAGCTGCAGTGGAAGAGAGCAGGACCTGCTGGTCCTGCCTCAGCCCTGTTCTGGTTGTTAAAGCAGCATCACTGCAGCCCTGCAGCCCAAGGATGCCAGAGCCAAGGTGTGTGGGAAAGACAGCTGATTTAATTGGAAAAATACTGTGACAAGTTTGAGGTTCGGGTCTGAGAAAGAGCAGGAAAGCCAAGGGAAATATAAATCAAAAATCTCCGGTATTGCTCAGGAGGCAGCTGACCAGCCTGCCAGGGGAAGAGAGGGTGAAGCACGAGCAGATGTTCTCTGCTGACAAACCAGCCCTGCCTGTCCTGCATCAGCCCACACGGAAATCCATATAGAAAATCATTAAACAATTACAACCTCCATTGAAAGGAGATCAGCCTTTGAAGACATTTCCCCAGAAACCTCCGTTCGCAGTTTTCAAATAACCCCCTGCCTCATCAGAATAATTGCCAGGAGTAAATGCTTTGGAGCTCAGCAAACACTCAGCACAAGGAAAGCAAAGGAAAAAGAGCCAAGGCAACGCCGCAGGTTCTGCTCTGTGCAAAGCGATGGCCCTCAGACCAAGCGCCCCATGGAGATGTCACCCTCGCCAGCCCCAGTGGCCTCCAGGGCAATGGGCTGTTCCCAGAAGAGAAAGGGCTTTTTTCATCAAATAATCCCTCTGTGCCAGCTCAGCGCTTTGCCAGAGAAAAGGATTCACCTGAAAAAATTGCTCAGCCAAAAAAAAAGAAGTTCTAATACACTGGCTGGTTTAACACACAATATTATCGCTCCCCACAGACAGAGGCTTCTCTTATTTTGAAGGTGCTTAAGCACCTGACTTCAGTTAGGCCAAAATACTGCTCAAAAATCTGGCCTTTCATGCAGAACCAAGATAATCTTTGAAGACACAGCAACTCAACTGGCTTTGCTAAATCAATCTCCCCATTATTTTATTCAGCGCAAAAGAAGTTCCCGGGGATCGCATTTCTACCAGAACTTGTTAACAATTTATAACTATCACCTTAATCATTAAAAACAAACAACGGGAAAGAAAAAGAAATCATTAAATTAGTCCCTGATGGGGAATCCCAGAAGAGAAAATGAATTTTTTTTCAAGACTGCCAGAATTAGGGGCCAGATCGTGTGAAAACCCGGGGAGCAAAAGTGGGAGCAGCACCTGAGGGAGAAGCATCTGAGCTGCTGAGGGTGGCGGGGGAGGCTGCATTGCTCCAGAGCTCTTTGCTGTCATTCCCTATGGAATTGGCCACCATGGTGTGATCCAGCAAGGTGATGGTCACGGCAGGATGAGCCTTTTCAGCTCTCAGAGTGATTTCTGACAGAGCATGGGCTGGGCAGCTCAGGCCAGCAAGGAGAGCCATGCCCTGCAGGACCACCCTGAGGAGCTGGGCACAGCCTGGAGCCCTTGGGCTGCAGGGGACAGCACATCCCTACTGCCTTGGGAGCTCTGACTGCACTGCCTCAATTAAAATCAGCATCCCTCCCACCCCCCTGTGTCTCTGACAGCCCAGGGGGCTCCTGAGCCCAGCCCGAACCCACAAATCATGGCAGGAAGGCCTAGAGGAAACATGAGGAGCTTTTATTAGCCAGCTGATACAGACAGAAACAAGGACACGTCTCGGAGCAGACGCTGCTCTTGTCTCACGAGAACCCAAGCCCACACATTTGTCAGGTTTGGCGTGGATTTTTGGAGGCACTTTTTTCCCCACCATTGGGGCTGAAACAAAGGCATTAACTACCTTGTAAAAGCCATAGTTTACTACACTTGCACCCCCCCCTCCAAATGCCTGTGTTAAATGCAGAATAAAAAGTGTGGGGGCAGCAGAGGGAAGGATCTTTCAGTGGGAAGGGAGTGGAAGGCCTGGCCAGAGCATCCCATCCTCAATCCCAGCCCAAGGGAATGCCAACACTCCCTTCATGCCCGGCCTGTCATTGGGTAATTGAAGGTGAAAATGGGAATGGATGAATGGAGGGAGAAAACACACGTGTGATAACTGCATGCATTGCACAGTGCTGGATGTAGGGAACGGATGAATGGAGGCAGAAAACACACGTGTGATAACTGCATGCATTGCACAGTGCTGGATGTAGGGCATGGATGAACTGGGGGGAGAAAACACACGTGGAGATAGCTGCATCCATTGCACACTGCTGGATGTAGGGAATGGATGAACTGGGGGGAGAAAACACACGTGGAGATAGCTGCATCCATTGCACACTGCTGGATGTAGGGAATGGATGAACTGGGGGGAGAAAACACACGTGTGATAACTGCATGCATTGCACAGTGCTGGATCTAGGGAATGGATGAATGGAGGCAGAAAACACACGTGGAGATAGCTGCATCCATTGCACACTGCTGGATGTAGGTCCGGTTTGGTGAGGCTTGGCAAGTCCAGTATTTTTCCCACTTCCACCCTGCTCAGCGGAGCATTGTGCTCGTGGCGGAGCGGGCCGGTCCCAACAGAGGGCACTGCCACTCTGACACTCTGACCAGCCTCCCCCGGCGCCGCCTGCTCGTCCCCGCTGCAGCAGCGCTGAGCTCCCCGCTGTCGCGCTGCCCATCGCGGCCCTGGCACGGGCTGCCGCGGCCCCACCCAGCCCAAATCAATGGGGCGGCACCTCCGCGGGGCCGGGACGGGAAGCCAACATCCCAGCGCCGTGCAAAGCCGCTTCCTCGCCGGCGGTGGCGAGGAGCGATGGTGGAAAAAGCTGGGAGGGGGTGGGAAATGGGGGCCGTCACTTTTTCGGGCTGTTAACTGTAATTAGCCTGGTTTCTGCGATGTAATTATCCCGCAATCTCAAAGCAAACACCCTGGAGGAAATTGCACAGTTAAAGACAGCACGGCATTAAAAATAAATTATGAGAGTCCTGCTCGCTATTCCTGCGGATCTGTCAGCGTTTTCCCTCAAAAAGCCGCGGCCTGGGGGAGCTGGAATCACCCAGCTGTGACTCTCCCTGCCAAACTGTCTGCCTAGACAGAGGACACGTCGGAATTCCGAACACCCCCTCGCCAGCCCGGGAGACGTTTGTCACAGCCCAATTACAGCGTGGCTGCGCTCTGGGGGAGGGGAGGCTGTTTTGTTTGGGGTTTTTTCCCAGAGGAATTAAATTCTGCCGGCTGTTTAATACAGCGCACGAACAAAGCGTGCGAGGTGTTTGGAAACAAGTCAGCTCCTAAAGGATCACAATACTCCTGCCTCTGGCGGAGGGAGCCTCCTCTCCACTGCCCTTTTTGTTGCTGCCTGAGCGGTTCCCGTAACGAGGAGTGCGCTTTATCCCGGATTTCTGTCCCAGGAGGTAGAGGAAGCCAGGCAGTTCAGGAGTTGGAGGCTCGTGGCTCATCCCTAGGTTGGCTCCCACACGCAGAGCTTTGTTCAGCCCCCAGCTCCATGGCCACTGCTCTGAGCTGCTGGGCTGAATCATGGGGAAAAGAAGGAGAGAACAGAGGGAGAACTGGGGAGCAGGTCCAAGCTCCCTCACACAGCTTCTGTGGAAAGTGATGAGGCCACCAGAGAAGACTCAAAGCTTTCTGTGGGCTTATTCGTAATTTTGGAGTGTCTTTTCCATCTCCTCCTCTAAGACAGCACCAGCCCGGCCTCAGCCATACACTCAAATCCACCAGAAGACTTCCCAATGTCATCCCAAAGTCCTTCCCTCATGGCACTCCTCTCCCATGGCAAGTCCCTTCACGTGAAGGAAACTTCAGGTGACAAGAAGGTGTCCCTGAGGGAGGATGTGCTGCTGTGTCACATCCCAGGAAGGAAGCAGTAAAGCAGTACCTCAATGACTTTAAAAGCTGGAGGAGACATTCAAACACCTTCTGAACATTTGCAGAGAGCTGGGGTGTGGCACCATCTCCAAACTTTCATGTTCATCACCAAGCACTACTTCGTTCATTCTGCCATAGCTGAGGGATCCCAGGAACGTTCTGAGCCCCTGGGAAGACACTTTCTCCGCAAGAGATGACCCAGAAAAGACCAGCACTGTGCCTCTCATCAGAAAAACAGCTGCCTTCAGGAGCCCTGCAAATGGGCTTCTCCAGAGCAGACCCTTGCCCTGGGCTGTGGGTAATTAGTGGGTGCTCCTGGAGAACAGCCCCAAGCTCCAGCAGCACCAAGCCCCACTTAGTTAAACCCCTAATACTGCTTAAAGAATGAATCAATCCCGGTGACTCTGCTCTCCACAGATCCAGTCACTCACAGGATGCAAAGAACACGTCTGGAGAGCCCATTAAAAGCCACTCGACTGGAAAATAGTTTCTGGCCTAATTCTAGCGCTGGGGTCTTGGTCGGGGGGAGAAATCTGACAGCGAGAGCATGTCTGCGGGGAGGATGAGGCAGAGCTGTTAACTACTTCACCAATCTAATGGATAGCACTCTCCAACAGTAATTAATAATTAATATTCGTAGCCTGCTTAAATCTGTTGACTGTGTAAACCACAGCCTCTCACTTAAAGGCCTCTCATCATGCTGAGACAAACTGGAGAACAACCCCCATGGAGAGACTCAGCATAAACAAGAGCAGCAGCAACTCCCAGCTACCCAGGCCCCCTTTCAATCCCTCTGCTTGTCCCATCTTTATCCTGTTGAATTCAGCATCGTTCCTTAGCAGTGTCTCTGTCCTCGGTGGGCACGGGACACTGAAGTCACCAAGTCCCACCTCCTTCAGAGGGGTCTGCTCCGGTTTTCCTGGGCCCTGGGCCCTGTCTTGCCTGCCAGGGAACATTCAGGACAGCACTGGTGGGTCTCCAAATGCAGACAAAAATCCCCAGTGGTATTGTGTCCTTTTGAGCACTCGGGACTGATTTGGAGGGTAATAAATTCAATTAATATCCCCAACGTGAGTCTGGTTTGCCCATGATGGCAACTGGTGAGTGATCTCTCCGTGTCCTTATCTCAACCCACAAGCCTTTCATTATATTTTCTCTCAGGAGGGCAGTGATAAAGTGATAAAGTGGCCTTGGGAGCAGCCTGTTGTCCAGCCAAGGACACAAGTTCACCCCACCCCAGTCCAAGATAAATATGATAATCTATAGAAGGATTTATTGAATTCAGGAGTTGGACTCCCTGCACTAAAGATCAATTTAAGCTTTCTGGAGGCTGAAATGCATCACCAGGGCACTGGAGCTGGCTGCCTGCACTCCAACCAATCCCCCTTCCTATGGATCCACTGCAGATATTACTCACAGCTTCCCTCTTTTCCCCACCTCCCATCATTGTCACCACCCTAACGAGAGTTTCAGCCACCAGAGATTGCTGATGTCCCGGCCCCGTGGTCATGGTGTCTGTGGGATTGGGTTGTGGGAGTTAATGGCAGCCAGGGAGCCGAAATCCAGCTGGGAGGTGTCAGAACCTGCGTTAGGTCACACACGAGGGGAGGGGGGACAGGGCAGGACAGGTTTGCTGGATGGCAACCACAACTCCCAGGAGCAACGTCACAAACCTGAAGAACTTGAAGGGCTGGACCAAGAAATTGTGGATCTGGCCTGTGGGTTCACCCAAACCAACCTAATTTTGTGTCTGTAGCATCAGCTCCAGGGGCAGTGTGACTTCCACAGAAATCACCTTTTCTTTTGACTTTGTTCAAAATTGAAAGACAACCTTTAATAATTTCAAATCTCACACTTTGGGGTAATTGGATATACACAGATGACTTTTCTGTAGCTGATTTGGGTCATTCTTTCTGTGTGTCCGTTACCACTCCTGCTGTATTCCAAGTTTGGGAGAACACAAGAAATTCCTTTTTCCTGATAAAGAACATTATTCCATCATCTGCATTACAAATTGTCTTTTATCATAGCTATGATTTAATCTGATAATAAACTTCTAAGACTCAGGCAATAGTTTCACTCACCAAGTCACATTTGGTACCTTATTTCCCATGGAAACTTGAAATTCTGTTCAGTTCCTTTAATCAGTATTCAACAAATACAATCCCATTGAAATTTGTTTTTCTTTCCAAAGGGTAATGGAAAAAGGCCTCCTCGCTAGCATTCAGATGTGAGCACACCTAAAAATACCTAATATCAGGAAACAATTATACTTCTTCACTTGAATTAATAATTTGCATTTAGAAAGGAGGAAAATATGCCCATAAATAATTTTTCCCCAGCTTCCTATAAAAAACAAGGACAACCAATGTAAATCTGTATTTAAAAGTACTGAGAACGTGGCTGTCCTGCAAAGATGTAAATTGGTTTTAAACACTGAGAAGCCAGACTTTGGGAGAATGGGACAATTTTTGCACTGTGGTGCAAAACCCCAATATTTTGGGGGGAAAAAAACCCAAAGAAACATTGTTTCTGGTTTGTGTATATTCTTTTATATTCCAAGCCAGTAAGTCTTTCCCTCTGGAGTCTCCTAAGGTGCTAGAGAGTTCTAGTTTCCCCAAGGTTTCCAAAAGCAGAAGGAAAATGGGAAAATAAAGAAATACTTTTCTCTTATTTCCTTTTTCCTATAAAGAGAAAAACAATCATTTGGGTTTGAATGAAACCTATTACTCAGCTTAAATAAAATTCTTCATTTGGTCCCCGAGTCTGTCAAGAGTTTGGTGAGATTTCCAAAGAAATGGATGTGGGATTTGAAATACGAAGTTCAACATTTTCCTGAGGAAAGATGAACAGAGGGCATTGAGGTAGAGCAGGATTTTTGGGGGAGTACAATCTCCCGCCCACATCCCACCCCTGAAAGGAGGGAAATCTGAATGAATTTCGAAAGGTTTCAGGGTTGCTAAATGTTGGGAGGGAACTATTCTTATGGGAAAACATAACCTACCCATCTGTCTGTTTATCAAGGGAGACCTGGTAGTTCCAGAATTTTTGCTGGGGCTTCCAGCTGCTGCTGAGGTGGGCACCACCATGCAGGGAGTGGGAGAGACACGGTGGATCCAGAATTTCTGCCACCTGGTTCCCTCCAGGGCTGCTCATCCCTGGACTCCCAGCAGCTGAGGGCAGCTGAATTCCAGCCTTTCCTCTTCATCCACAGATCCCCATCATCAGAGCAAAAGCACCTCTTCAGGTCCAAGCCAGACGGATTGAAGGGAGAGGTCTCGGACTGTGCTGCCAGGAAAGAGCTAAGGCACCCCAAACATGTGGGGAAACGGCATTTTTCCTCTGATTTCTACTGATATTCCGTGAGCAGCATCTCTGAGCACAGCACTCTGATCCTGACACCCACCAGCATCGCTCCAACCAATTCTTCTCCCTGTTATCTCCATTCCCCCTTCTCCCCCTCAGGTTCAACCCTAATATCCCAACAATATCTGCTATAGGAACGATGGAGCGTGGGAGGTTGGAGAGCATGAAAGCAGCCCCTGCCCCAGCAGCTCCAGACATTCTGCTAATGGCTGGAATAATGATGGCATTCCTGTCAGGAATTGTGGAGATAACATGACAAACACCACTCACAATTATTGTAGAATGTGTGGAAAGCAATATGGAATAATAAATGTTTTGGATGCAAGGTGAGAGCCAAAGAGTCCCTTGGTAGCTGGATCTCTCCTCCTGTGGTGTTCCAGGGCCCTCCTGGGATGTTGCAGTGTCTGGAGCAACATCTCAGGTGGTGACACTCCAGTGGAACCACCCCGGGTCCCTCCCTCTGTGTGCTGGGTCCTCTGCTTGCAAGGAATTCCTGCAGGAATTCTGGCCAAAACAAAACAACACAGGCCAACCCAGGCTCCCGAGGAGGGAAGGAAGAAGTTCATGCTCATGGAGTCATTAAGGTTGGAAAAGACCCCCAAAATCACCGATGTTCGTTCATGGGAAGGACAACCCCAGAACCTGGGCACCCCGAGGGTTGTGTTGGGAGTGCCCTTCCCTCCGCCCTGTGCAGGTGCCATCCCACTATCCCAACAGGGTGCATATTCTCTGCCTGGCCATGTGTGCAGCTCCACATTCCACAGGCCTGCTCTTGGACAGGGACAGCTCGTGGTGCTGGAATGAGGCTGGATCCCCACGCACACAGGGAACACCTGCGCTCTTCCACACATCAGCATCTGAGGGGCAGCGTGAGTCATGGGCAGCGGCAGGAGATGGGGGGCTGGGAAATCATCAAAGGGAGTAGGAGGAGGGGTCCAGAGGATGAGCAAAGGGGATGAGGGAAGCCAAGGAAAGGAAGAGGGTGCCTGGGAGACACTCATTTGAAAGCCGAAGGCTCCCTGCCAAAGCAAACAGTTGGACATGGAGGGCTCTCCATGGCTCTGGTTCACTTGGACCATCTGGCATTTATTGAAATTGCCTCCCTTTGTGTTTGCTCTGATGAAGTGGGTTTGTATTCCTGCTTTCTCTCCCTCCTTTCTCCTCTCCCAGGCCAACATGTAGCTTCTGTCCCGCCTTTCATCTCACACGTCTTCACAATGGGTATTGAACAAAGAACCCCACAGCGGGGAATGAATCCCAGGAGGAACCAGGGATGGGGAGCAAACGCCTGCACATGGATGGCCCCGTGCATGGCCCTGCTGCCCCTTGTCTTACACACTTCCACTGCTTCCCTTGGCCCTCAGTCTGGGAAGGCAACAGACTGAGAGCGAAGATGGAAAGAGAAATAGGAGCAGAAGTTAAACGGGAGAACAGAAAAGCAGGGAGAAAAAAATCCTTCCAAAAGGTGCAATTGCAAAGTGATGACAGGCTGGTGGAAGGGAATTAGCAGAGAGGAGGGCTCTGCTCACGTCCTCCCCTCCCTGCTCTGCTGTGTGATCAGAAAGAAGCCAAAAGAGCCATTTTGTTGGGAACTTTGGCATCCGCCGCTCTCCCGCAACGAGGGCGAGAGACTGAAATAATCAACATTTTCTGCGGCACAGAAATGCAAACACTCAAATTCACATCTCAACTGACAGTTTCAGTCAAAATACATCCCCCTGACGCTCTTCAGTTAGAAAAGATTCACAGACTCGTTTCACGGCAGAGCCTGCAGTCCCAGGCCACATTACACAGCCGCGCTGCCAGAGTTTGGATTTCCTGTAAGTCAGCAAGAAGCCTCTGAGGCTCGGGATGTGCTTCCAAGCCTATTGCACAGAGGAGCCTTTCCAGTGGTTTTTCAGGAAGCCTGTCTCAGTGGAAAAGAAAAAAAAAAGCAAAGAACACAAGCATGTGGTTGGGGGGATCTTTCCTTTGACCTGCTCAGCTTCTGGATGCTCCAGAGCCAGGACATCATTCAGCACAAGGCCCCATCCAGCAAATTCCCACCCCTGTCACTCCATGCCCCCACTGGGAGGTCCGTGTGGACTCCAAGGACTGCAGGAAGGAGCTCAGTGGCTCTGCTGGCACAAATTAGTGGAGCTGAAACTTTAGATCAGTGACAGAGCCTCTTCCTCCTGGGAGCAGTAAATTGCGATGCCGGTCCCTAAAGACCTTCCTTGCCATTAAGTGATTAATGAATTCATTAACACCTCTAGGAACATGGGAAATATGACATGGACAGCCTGCCTAGGCTTTGCGAAGTATTTTTCCTAAGGAAGAGCAGAGAAGAGTGGCTAATTAAGCTATATGGCCCATGGCAGCACTACTACATTTATCCAGAGGGGATGAGCAGAGGGATGAGATTCTGTCTCCTGCTCCTGACCAGCTTTTATTTGACCCATAACGAGATGCTAAAATCAAGGGTTTATTGCTATTATAAACCTTTCATTTGAAGGGGGGAGGGAGAAGGCTTCTTACCATAATGGCTTTAATGACTTTCCCAGCGTTCCCAGTCCAGAGGCGGAATGGTCCCAGGGTAACTGGAGGTAAGGAGAGGGGAAGGAATTGCACAATGGCCTCTTCAAATCCTACAGAGAGACTTAATTCTTGCCCTAAAGCCACGGTCACATGCTCCAGCCCATTTCCCTGACAGTTTTATTTACCAACTGTAACATAACCAACAGACCAAACACTTGGGATGAAGTGTGAGCCGGGCTCGGGCTGTGACACCCGCACTAAATCAGGGCCCGGGATCGCCTCCTGCCGTACCTCAGCAGGACACTGCCGCTGCTCCCACGGCTCCAGCCAGGCAGCTGCCGGGAGCCAATCCATCCCTGCCTCGGGAATGACAATGCCGCTGCCCCACGTGCGCCTTGGATCGGTGTCCCACGTCTGGCTTCCCGAGGAGCCTGGCTGAAGGCTTCCATCGGAGCCCCAGGAGCAGCCAGGCATGGTCAGCTCGGGAAGGGATGCCTACATTCCCTACTTTGAAGGGATAAATAGCTGCTACTTGTGGTCATTTCCCTTCTTTCATCCTGGGCTTCTTTGTCCCTATGCCCCATATTTCACAGAATCCCAGAATGACTTGGACTGGAAAGGACCTTAAAGCTCATCCAGTCCCACCCCCTGCCATGGGCAGGGACACCTTCCACTATCCCAGGTGGCTCCAAACCCTGTCCAGCCTGGCCTTGGACACTTTGAGGGATGGGGCAGCCACAGCTTCCCTGAGCATTTGTTGTTGTGTTGCAGACAACATTGGGTTCATCTCTGCAGCCACCAATGACTGCAGGAATTCCTTTCCACAACCCAAGTGGGACAACTTTCCTTCAGCCCAGAATGGCACAGAGAGTTGAGACTGGCTTGTGCCTTTCTCAGTTTCTTGGGAACAGGAGCTTGGGCTTCTTCACTTCCAGAACAAGCTGAGGGAGATCCACAGCAATCCAGGGGGACAAGAGATGCTCTGTACAAAGCCCTTTCACCACCTGAAGGCAGTGGAGGTGGCAGGGAGCCACCAGGATTTCCTGCAGGTGTGGGGGCTTCGGGAAATTTGAAAAGTGGGGAGAATCAGGCTGGAAAGATGACTCCATTTTAAAGACACTAGATTGGAGAGAGCTCAGAGAAAGCCTCTATGAAGATGAAAGGACAGCAGGTATTGATTTATGTAGGAAGATCAAAAGAGATATATTTGTATATAGTAGTTTAGCTAAGTGATGACTAAGTGCTTAACGGGAAGGGTTTGGAGGACACAAACCCAGAGAGGGTTTGTGCAGTGAAGGAGCTGAATGGGAGCAGTAGGGTGGGAGAAAAGGATGGGAAAAGAGGCAGATCCCAGCTGCCTGCAGATGTTTTTTGGCAGGGGGATGTGAGCAGCCCTGCCGACATCCAGCCCCAAGACACACATGGCAAACCAGCATCCCAAAGCTTTCCAAACCCCATCCTGCGCTTTGTTCACTGCAGCTCCACCTCCAATCAGCTCATGCCATGCCATGGCATCCAGGAGCACAGGGAAGGTCCTCGAGGGGACCCAGGGTGCCCTCACAGCCCACACAGTGCATGACACCAAGGTGACTGAACCTCTGAGTGCAGAGAGCCCTGTGATTGCCCTAACTCACACAATACTCTGGAACAGAAGCAACCCTATATCTCAAATCCACTTCTGAGGACCCCACTTTCCTGCTCCATCCACTCCAAGGCCTAAGGAATTCATCCCCAGTCTTTGAACTTACTTAAACATGACTGGAGCTATCGCTTCTTTCCTGGAAACAGTGTTTGAAAAGATTAACCTGAGTATGGCACAGGACCTAATCCCTCTGCAGGCTCTGGTGACATCCCTGATGGCAGGGGATCTGCTCCATTCTGCTCCCTCACACTGCTCCACCTCGGTTGGGTTACTCAGGATTTGCAGGGAGAGGGATGGGACCACAGCCATAAGAGCAAAAAGCTCTTCTGTTCCGCGAGGTAATTCAGGCCCGGGTGGGAAGAAGCCAGTTAAAGTGACTGTAAGGAGTGACTTACCCTCAGCCTCCCTCTGCGGGCCCAGGTTGGTACGTGTCTCCCTCGTGCTTCCAAGAGCAGAGCCAGGAGCATTTCAGAGGCTGACACCTTGCAAATCCTCCACAGAGAAGAATCCTGAGTGCACAGGATAGGCAAGAAACACACAGTTACCATCCTGGGTTGTGAGGAGGATCTGGGGGCCACAAGCTTCATTAAACAGGTGAATTTTTGCATTACCTCATAGTCTGGAATCTGCTTACTCTGCTAAAGGCTGAGCTGCCCACCTGAGCAATGCCAATCCAGCCCTCTAGAGAAGAGATGGAGAAGGGAAAGGGGAAGACAAGAAGGACAGAGAGAATCTGATAAGCGAGCGTGATTGAATCACTCTGTCATTGCCTGGGACACCCTGAAAACTTTACGGCCTCACTTCGTAGGCTGAAAATACCCACAAAAAAGCTTTTGCTCCAGGATCTGGAGGGACATGCAGGCAGTTTAGATCAATTCCAGTGCTCTGCTCTCTGTCCACATCATTCAGCATTTTATCCACCATTTGCTGGAGTGATTCTCTTAGCTGGGAATGTTTATAGACAGCAGAAAGGGAGGTCACGAGTAAGTAACGATGAGAACAGGGCAGGTCACAGTGTGGGTTAAATGAGCCCGTGTACAAGGGGCAGGATTCATGGCCCCTTACAGAGCCACTAAATACATTTTTCTCACCTTTTCCTATCAAGTGTCAACAAGATCTACCCCAATCGAGGGCCCCTTGATCCGTGTGGCCACGCAGGGATTCAGGAGGATAAACATCCACACGTGGCTGGAAAGGGTGACAACACGCGGGGTGTTTTGCTCAGCCAGACACAGTCACTTGACCACAAGCTGCTCACCCCCTCTTCACAGCTGAGGTACATCACTGTGGAAAAATGTAGTCTGATGCAAGCCAGTGCAAGATAACACCTCTGGGAACCAGGAATGCAAATGACAGCTACTTCCAACGTGAGAGATTACCTCAGAAAGCACCGACAGCAGCAGGACTAAAGATGCTGTCCCTGGAGTGAGTGAATATTCATCCAAGCAGGGACAGGAACCAGGCTTTCACTGGACATAAGCATTTTCCTCTTTTCTTACCCTCCATTTTCCCCTATTTCACCCACATTTGCATGACCTTATGTGAAAAAAACCAACCCCCTCCTGCATTTTAGAGGCTGAGAGAGCCCTTGTGTAGAGCATGGCACAGCTCTGGGTTTTCAGAGCTTTTCCAGGAGATGTGGGGTGTCCACACGGGGAGGGGAGGCCTTGGAGAGCATTTAAAAGGATTCCATACACACAGCTGAGATCTGAAAAAATTCTGAACTCGGCTCAGCTTCCTCAGATTGCCAAAGAGTTGCTTAAAAAATCCCAAAATGTCTAGGCATCAACATGAAAATGTCCTGGTTTGCAGGGGACTCCCCAGGATTTTGACAACAACACGATGAGATTCAATGCCTGGAAGCTCAGGTCAGACAAATCCCAAAATATAGTGCAATTTCCCAGCAGGGAGGGCCACTGGACACGGGAGGACCTGACGAGGGTGTGGATCCTCCTCCTCAGACGCCGCTGTAGTAGAGAACTCCTTTACAGCCAGGCTTTAATCCAGCTCCTGGGAGACAGCAGCAGAGGGAGCGGGGCTGGATGGCTCAGGGCATCCCTCAATGCCCCTGCTCCCTTCCTTGTCCCCTCAGCCATGACAAGAACAGGAAATTCTGAGTAATCTGCTGCTCAGCCTTGCACTCCTCATGAAGCTGTACACCAGTCTCACTCCCCAAGACCTCAGGAAGGAATTCGTTGATTTATTTTCCTCCCCCAGGCTCATTTGGCCTGGCTGATGTTGCTTGCCTGTTCTTTTTGTTATCTCCTCACCTTCCTCTGAATGGTCAGAGATGGGCTTGGCTGGAGCCACCACAGCCAGGGTTTGTGGGCATGCCAGGAGTGGGGGTCACCTTGTTCTGTGCCCTTTGGGATCAGTTGGTGCCACCTCACCCAGTCACACAGAGTTTCTGTGGCTTTTAGTGACGATGGTGGGTACCACACGCAGAGCTCATAACCTGGACAGCACATCCTTTAGTCTGTCGAGTGATCCCACTACTCAGAACCTTCCAGGCCTGCCCAAATAAACATATGTAAGAGCTGAAA
Organism: Melanocharis versteri; assembly: GCA_013397845.1. Classification (NCBI taxonomy): domain Eukaryota; kingdom Metazoa; phylum Chordata; class Aves; order Passeriformes; family Melanocharitidae; genus Melanocharis; species Melanocharis versteri. The sequence continues at coordinate 422,355 of VZTG01010141.1, read as the reverse complement.
TTCAATCTCTCCCCTGCCCTGTCCCCTGGAAAACTCTTTGATGACTAAGCCCATTAGGGGAGGAGCAAATCTCCTGGAAATGTCACAACTGATCTCTGCTGACCTTATCAAAGTGCAGGATCAATACGCTGACCTGTTCGGAGCAGGAAACCTTAAGCAAAATCCAAAGAGAAGCAATTAAAGCAGAATTTCAAGAATGGGAGGGGGAGGGTATGGAAATACCCCCTATTCTGGCTCTGGAGAGTGAAAAACAAATGAGCCAAAAGGAACCGTGATGCTGAGAATTATCATCTACATAATTAGTATTTGATAAAGCAGGAAATAAAACATAACATCCATTCATCATGCTGACAGCTGCAGGACCACGGTGCCAGGCTCTCGGGAGATGGGGGTTGTGCCTCCAGCAGTGCAGGTACCAATCCTCACCTGCAGCTCAGGGAGCCCAGCGTGCCCTGGGACATCCCAGGGACTGGTTTGGAACATGCCAGGCATGATCCTGTGCTCTGGACTGCCTGGATTTGAAGGGTGCAGAACCCTCAGTCTTGGTGACAGATAAGGAGCTTCCAGTGAGTCTGGGACCTCAGGCACACAGGGCCTTCAGGCAGCCTAGAAAGATAAACTGACTTTCCTGACACCGGGAATTCGGCCAACTCCACCCCTCATGGCTGCAGCAGTCCCTGCCCTGGCTTTGAACTGGACAAACCATCACCATTTTGAGCACCTCATCCCATCCTGGGAGGTGGCAAAGCCATTTCAAACAGCCTGGAGCCAGCCTGCCTTGCAGGACAAGTGTGGACAGGGGCAAGGAACGGGCCTGGGTACCCGAAGAGATGCAGCCAAAGGATTTCTGGTCAAACAAAACCCATCTCAGCTCCTATAGACCATAAAGCAGCACCTGCCCTCTGTGGGTCCTCTGATTTTCCGTAAGATACAAGAGTATTTTCTGATAAATTCATTATTAACCTTCCCACAAAGAGGGCAATCCACAGCGAAGAGGCTCCAGAGTGCAAAGAGGAGCTGTGGTTCCCACAGAGGACAATTTAAAGGAGCGGGTGACAGAAAGAACACTAAACAAAATCAAAGAGAGGAGATTAAAAGGTAAATCACTTGTAGGACATCTAGAGCAGCTCTCTCTACAGGGCTTTACCCAAAGGAGAGATATTTTCCTTTCTCTTTATAGCAGTTTTTAAGATTTACCTTTCCTCACAAGGGTGAACACGAGGCATTTGAAGGCAACTCGGGGACAAAACAGGCACGAGCCAACTTTGCCTTTCCTGACACAAAGAGCCGAGTGCCTGCTGGCAACACCACACGTCCATCCTGCTGTGCCAGGCTCGAGCGGGGCTGCGCCCAGCTCCAGACTGCCCACTCGGATAGATCCCTGTCCATCTGCTGAGGCAGAGCATTTTACTGGAAAAACACTAAAAAAATTCCCTTGAGTACTGCAAGTGCCCCAATTCCCACATGAATCCTCTCACCATCAGCCGTAGGCTGCTGGGAGGAACAGGAAGAGCTCCGGTCCCAGCCCTTCCTCCTTCCCTCCCTTTTTATTTGCCATCCCCTCTGATTTCTTTAACTTCTTTTGCTGGCTGGTTCTTCATAATCTCACCTCATTAACCCACGACAAGGCAGGATCTCAGCTCTCCAGCTGACCACCTTTTCCCAGCACAGACAGAGCCCTGTGAACAATGTCTCTGGGACGTGTTTCAAAAAAAAAGCAATCAAAGCAAGTCTCTGCTGTCCTGGGGAATTCTCTGTGCACCAGGAGCCTCATCAAACCAGGGGAAAGAAAGCAACAGCAAATTTAACAGTGCCATCCCTAGCAGCCACAGATGGCTGCAGTTCCTAAATAAGCATTACATTAGTGCGAAGGAGAGGGGAAAAAAAATTAAAGGAAGAAAGGAAAATATAACAGCTGTATCTTAAGCCTGGAGGCTGATGCTAAATCTACATTTGTAGATGCTTTCAGCACTGGCAATAAAAGTCAAGTTGCTTCCACGTTAAGGGGGCACTGCTGAGTGTTTTATGCAGCATGTTTTATGCAGCATCCTTGACCTGCTGATCATTTGGTGGGAACATCCTCCAGCTGTCCGGCAGGATGGGGACCCGGGAAAACAGAAGGAGATGTGTCCACAGAGGAAAGAAGTGGGAGAAGGCATTAATATTTAATGGAGTGTTTTACGCTGCTTTGAATGGAGTGTTCTGCTAAAAAAAAAAAAACAACAAAAACCAAATAAATACAAAAATCAATAATGCACAATGGCCTTCAGTGCACTGACAAAAACATCATTCACCCTCTCGTCACTGCTGTCATGTTAAAACCACAGCTCCAACAATTTCCCCAGCCTGGAATTCTGCTGGGTGGGCAAAACAGAGGAAAAAGAACTGGGGGCCTTGACTTGAAATCTTGACCCCTCCAAAGCAGAGGAAATCTCATTCTGGAAGCTGGAGCTCAGGTGGCGTTCATGGAATGAATCAGAGAATCACAGAATGAATCATAGAATCCCGGAATAGTTTGGGTTGGATGGGACCTTAAAGCCCATCTCATTCTATCCCCTGCCGTGGCAGGGACACCTTCCACCATCTCAGGTTGCTCCAAGCCCTGTCCAACCTGGCCTTGGACACTTCCAGGGATCCAGGGGCAGCCACAGCTTCTCTGGGCACCCTCTGCCAGGGCCTCCCCACCCTCACAGGGAAGAATTTCTTCTGTATATCTAGGATAAACTGCCCCTCTTTCTGTTTGAAGCCATTCCCCCTTGTCCTGTCACTGCATCTCTTGTCCAAAGTCCCTCTCCAGCTCTCCTGGAGCCCCTTTAGGCACCGGAAGGGCTCCGAGGTCTCCCTGGAGCCTTTTCTTCTCCAGGTGAACACCGCAGCTCTCCCAGCCTGTCTCAAGAGCAGAGAACCTCCAGCCCTTGGAGCATCTCTGTGACCTCCTCTGGACTCACTCCAGCACCTCCACATCCTTCTGATGCTTTGTGTTCCAGGGCTGGGGCAGCTCTGCAGGTGGGGTCTCACCTGAGCAGGGCAGAGGGGCAGAATCCCAACCCCTTTCCCGCTGCCCACGCTGGGGATCAGCCCAGCACAGGGGGCTCAGGGTCCCGGTGAGCACGGCTGGGTCACACTGAGCTCCTCATCCCCCACACCCACAAGTCCTTCTGCTCACGGATCTTCAGGGAAAGGCCTGCTCCCCACTGAGGGGATGCTGGAGATTTTTCCCCATGATCTGGGAAGGAAACCATGAGTTTGCTGCCAGCAAAGAGCACAGTTGACACAAACATTGGAGGAGCAGTACCTGGTGACACGACTGGGCCTCCAACATCGTGCAAGAGCAGCCACGGTCCTGAGTCACCTCCACACTCATGGCTCTGCCCAGCCTGCAGCCAGTTCAGCCCAGCACTGAGGAGCATTTTCCTGAGGCAGAATCTCTCCTTGGAGGGGTGGGAATGCAGAGGATCAGCCGTGGGAGCAGCTCAGGCAGCTCCCCAGAGATGCACCTTCATAAACAGAGACAACCCAAACTGCTCCTGATCCCAGATCACCGAGCTCGAGTGACACACACGTGGGTATGCAGTCAGGGATGAGGTTCCTTGCAATCTCACACATCTCTTTTCCTCTCCTTTGCTTTTTAAAGGTTTCATTTCTCTCATGTTTTTGTCAGCCTATGACAAAATTCAGAATTACCTCCACCGTGTCCAAGCTGTGGAATCTTCTGCCTCCTCTTGACCTGTTCAGCCTTTTAACCACATTCATTTATTTTTATTACTCTTCATTAGAACAGTGATGTCCTCTAAGCTGCTTGGTTTCTTCAGCAACCCATGGCTACTCCCTCCCTCACAAACATTGCAGATTATCGCTGTTTTGCTGTCATATTCCCTCTCCATCCCTGAATTAGCTACGCCAATTAATTACCAGCCCCTGGGACTGCTCTTAGAGCACAAGCCCTGAGGCTGAGGAGTGAAAGGGATGTTATTACACAAGTGAGCAAGGTTTGGCTGCTCTTACCTGAGCTCCCTCGGGATTTTCCATCAGAACGTTGATTTCCTGCAAAAGGAACAACTCACCTGGGCATGTCAATGCCAACACATTCTTGTTTCTAAACAAAAAATTACCCGAGTGTTTTGACAACATCAAAACATCATGTTTCATTATTTTGAGGGCATGGAATACTTTGATATTAATTCCAAAACATCTTTTCACTTAGAAGTTTCTCTATAATCCAATTGCTTTAAATGCCAAAATCAACTCAAAATATGTAAACAATTTTTAATGGTTTCACAGGGACATGTCAGGACAAAAAATACATTTAAATTAAACACCATAATTTTTCCCTGAAATGAGAAATGCCCTTCTTGCTCAGGTCTAGGCATCACTACAACATCTTGGTGGACTCTGATGTAGCTGAGAGAACCCGCCCAGGAGAGATGGACAATGGGGCTAACAGGAAATGTTGGAGGGCATGGAAAAATCCAGGCTGAACCAGGAGAGGAAAGAGGCAGAAGGATTAGCTGGGAATGATGCTGCAGGCCAGGGAAACGTGAATTTGTGATGCCAGGTGGGGTATTTGCATATGGGCCAGCTTTCAGGGAGTTTGGAATGGGAATGGAGAAGCTGCCAAAGGAGGACATTTCAGAGCACTCATTTCAAGGACAATCCACAGAATCCTTTTAAATCCCATCAATTAGTGAAAAACCCACCCCGGCATTTCCTTCCCTCTAAAACAGATTCCCTTCTGTGCCAGTGCAGAGCTGCATCCTGGTGGCATCGAGGGGAGATCTGGAAACATCATCTCCATCAGTCCGAGCTGCTCGGAGCCCGGATCACCAGAGAAAGCGGATCAGTGCTGAGTGCCTGGCTGGGAGAAAAGCTGGAGCCATGCTCTGAAGCACATTAATTGCTTATTAATTACCCCATTCATCACGGTGACACCCTTGTCTGCATTCCCAGTGGCACCCTTGCCATTGGCTGGGACTGTCACACTGCTTTGGGTAAACTGAGAAACTTCTGCTGCCTCACCCCAGACCCTTCTGCATCCAAAGGGTGAAAAATAAACCCCAAAACCCCCACACCTTCACGAGAATCCCAATGACAACATGGCAGGTTGGAAACTTGCCCCTCAATGGCAGCAGGGAAATGCAGATGAGAGAAGACTTCCAGGACAAGGATGTTCCCAAGCCCTCGAAGTTCGGGATTCATGGTACAATTTGCAAAGTGTCAGCTTATGGAGCCCATCCAGGCCTTTGCTGCAGCTTCCCACAGGCAACTGCAAGCTCCCATTAAATCACAGAGAGCTGTAAACCAATCACCAGGGAAAATTTCTGTTCCATCACCGGTGCTTTTTCTTTATTTCATTATTTATAGCACTCTCTGATTTCCAGCAACTTTTTTATTATAAAAAAAATTATTTTCTTTGTCTGAAAATTGATATAAAAAGAAATCCATCTCTCAGCCGTCATTTCTCTTAATGATGTTTACATCAGCAGATGGGGAAAAAATCACTTTTTAAACAGAATTTATTACCCGCTGACCCAAAGCTTTCCCATACATCACTGTGCTTTCACAAAGTTAGTTTCCACAGCAACATGATGTAACTCTCCAGCATGTCTGGGAGCTGCTGATGTTAACTCTTCCATTCCTATCCATATTTCTTTGTGATGGGATACCTTGGCCACATAGACACCTCAAAACTGGATGATAGAGTCAATCTCCTGAGTTGGAAGGGACCCACAAGCGTTATCCAGCCCTCAGCTCCTGGCCCTGCACTGACACCCCAACAATCCCATCCTGTCCCTGAGAGCGCTGTCCAAATGCTCCTGGAGCTCTGGCTCAGGAAGAACTCTGGCTCTGGGAAAGCTCAGGCTCAGGAATGCTCTGCTGATAGGGACGTCTTTAGGTTGTTTCATTTAATGAGACATCAAGTAACAGCTTCAAGCAAGAGGGAAAGGCTGCAGGTGTCCCAGGAAAAGGGACCAGCTGAGCAGGGGTAGCACAGATGGAAGGAGATGGATGTCTGGTGATGCTCATCACAAAATCATGGAAAGGCTCGGGTTGGAAAGGTCCTTAAAGATCATCCAATTCCCAAGGGCAGGAACACCTTCCACTAGACCAGGTTGCTCCAAGATGGCCTTTTCACCAGTGCAGCTGAAAGCAAGTTTATCACCAGCCACAGCAGCAAAACCTAAACCCTGTGAGAGATCTTCCTCCAGGCCCGCCTTCTCCAGCACCAAGGCCGGATGCCAAGAGAATCTGGGAACAAAATATAATACAGGGTTCTTCAGAAAAAGGCTTAGTGAAGATGGACAGACACTTAAATAGCGGCAAATTCCTCTGGGGTGAGCACGTTGTGCTGTGGTTCATGTCTTCACTGAAACTTGGTGCAGAAACACCCAGAGAGCAGACCCTCCCTGGCTCTGAGGGACTATGTGAGTATGAACAGCTCCAGAGCTCTCTCCAGCAGCAGAGTCCACAGAGAATGAGCACAGAGCAACCAGCACCAGCATCCCAATGAGGGGAAGGGCTCAGCACAGCACCAGAAAACTCTCCAAGGATCTGGCTCCAGGCTTTGGCCCCACAGCTCCAGCCCAGCTTCAGGCCCGGGTGGATTTAGCAGCAAATCTGGCCTCTCAGCAATCAAGGTTCAGCTCCAATAGAGACAGTTGCACCTATCACTGCATTTATTGATTGCCGGCATGTTGATAAACAATTGATTTTTTTCTGCAAATGTCACCTGGAAGGAGTTTTATGCCTCTCTCTACCAGGAGCAAGCGATAGCAGGAACCTAACAAACACAGAGAACACCAACTGTCTTCTGCTAGGGCAGATAATTCCTGCTAGCAAATGGCAGAGTAATAGAAAGAAGTTGCTTCTACTGGGATTTGGGAGTCTACCATGGTCAGAGATGGGAAAAGCATTTACTCAGTGCTTTGGCTCAGATATCAGTGTGTCGCTCTGGCACCTTATCAAAGGAATCCAACATCTCCAGCCCCTTGGCTTGAGCCAGTTACAGAGCAGTAAGTGATCCACCTGAGGAGAGATGGCAATCAGCTCTCAGCACAGGCCTGTCAGAGATCAGAGGCCAAAGAGAAAAAGGCTGTGGGACCGTGGGAGGCATGTGACAACCCCCAGAGACAAATTGTGCTGAGGGGAAAGCAGCTGCATGTGAGCCTTGTTAGGAAAATGTCACAAAGAGAGCTCTGAAGTCAAAAAAACCCAGGAATTTCAAGGGGACAAGAGAAATGCAAGTCCCCTAGGTCTGTGGCTCCCTGAGAATTCGTGCCCTATATCAGATTAGAAACCAGAAATCTGGGAGCAAAATGTAATCCAGGCACTGGGGGCCTTCAGGAAAAGAGGACCATGTAATTAACTTACCCCTAACCTGGGAAAACTTTCACTAGCACTCACGAGAGACAGCAAAGCAAAAGGGCACACTGGGAACCAGGCCCTGGCAGCTCTGATCTCCCCAGACATCCTTGGATGCTGCAGAGCTCTGCTGTGAGAGTCCTCTGAGGAATTCCAAGTGTACTGTAGATCTGGATTTCTCTCTGGACATCAGCCCTGTGTGTGCTGTGCAACAGAGCACTGACATGGCACTGCCAGGGTCTACAGAGGCAGAACTTCCTCCTAAACTTCCTTCTGCTCTCCCTTCAGCACTTCTGAAAAAACACACAATGGCCAGAAAACATCTCCAACGCACACAGCATGAAAGGTGCTTCAAAATCTGTTCCCCACAGCCGGGGGAATGCACAGAATCCCTGTGCTAAACCACTTCTCACCTTTCTCAAAGCACAGAGCTTCCCAAACCTCACAGCTTCCTCAGCAGCAGCAAAAACAAAGGGCAGTCCTTGTCCTCATCTGCCTGAATAAAAGGATTTGTGGAATTTAAAGGTGTTTTCTGAAATGAATCTCCACCCATAACTGCACTTTGGCTGACGTGTCAGCTGTGTGCTCATCACCACAATAATTCATCAGCAAACACCAACAGCTTTAGGAAAGCTGACTCAGGAGACTGAGACCTTATTTAGCCAAAAACACTTGCTCGGATTGATTTTTTTCCTAAAAACAATTTAAGCTTCCTTTTCTGCATTCTGTGTGGCAGCTCTCGCACAAGTTAAAGTCTCCAGCGAAGCCACTCTGTGCTAAGAGGCATCAGTTCTGCCAAAAATTATCCCAGCCCCATTTGCAGTGATATGAGCATACATTGATGGGGTTACCATCATTATCAGAGATCAGACACAGGATTAAGATCATTATCAAATCAGCCTACCCATGCCATTTCCTCCACTTATCTTAAAATCCTCAAGTCTACCAGACGATGTTGACCTTTATATAAAAAAATGTCGAGCAGCCTATTTATTGGAAAGCTCCAAATTAGATGACCAAGAAGGAGAAAGCTTTTCCAGCAGCAGCTCCCAACCCCCATCAGCAGGATCCAGGAGCTCCAAAATGCAGGGAGCTTGCCGCAGGCTCATCAGAATAGTCTGTTTGATTGAAGGAGATGTGCTGATCGATCGGGCGGCCACTGAGGGGGTGTTGTCCAGTTCCTGCCCGGGACTGGGAGATCCATCCATCCATCCATCCATTCATCACCAGAGCCAGCTGTGCCAGGCAGGAGTGGCACCTGCAGCAGGGCTTTAAAATTCCAGCCTTTCCAACAACCCTGGCCCATGGAATGAGGGGAGCTTGGGATTGAGCTGGCAATGGGAAGCCTCAGCAACACCACACTCTGTGGAGAGCCAGGGCACAGGGCTGGGAAATGGGCCACAGTCCTTGGAAATGGGCCACAGTCCTTCTCCTGCTCAGGCATCCTGTTAGAGAAACTACGATGGGTGCAGGACTCTGGAGCGGGATGCAGATGTGTCTCACATCAAGGACAATCCTTTCCCTAAGCTCCCCATATCCATTGTGTGGGTCAGGCTAAAGCTCAGCTCCAGGGCCAACAGTAACATGAGACAGTGAAAATTGCTCTGTTGGAAAGAGAAAACCAGGGTACACAACCCATGACCGTGGCTGGAGCTCTGGCGGGTGAGCAGTAGGAACAACCCCACGCATGCTCCCAAGGCTTCGGGATGCCAGCACCCAGCCACCACAGCATCCGGGCAGGATTTTCCCGTGATCACCTGTCCATCCTCGGACTCAACATCCCATTTCCAGTGATCGTGAGGTCTTGCACCTTACCCACACTGCTACAGAGCTGGGGCCACTCGAGACCTTGCCACCCACACTCTGCATCTGAGGCTGCTCCTGCTCCTTCCCAGCCTTTCCACCTGATATTTCTGCTGGAGGGATCAGCCATTGAACTCAGCCCCGAAGTCCCGCCCTGCTCGTGCAGAAGTCCCCCCGGAGTCCAGAGGAACATAAACCAAACCCAGCTGCTCTCTGCTGTCACAGCCTAAGTGCATTAATGTCTTTTTATCTCCGTGGGGGCACCGCGGCCACCCCTTGTTTCCATGCAATTGCTGTTAATAAAATCTCTCTCCGCAGAAGTGACAAGGGAAGGATCCACTTCACTTGGCAGGTTTTATGTGCATTGAAATTGGAGTGCAAGCCTTGTGTTCCATAAACCCCTCCACTGATAGCTCTCATCTGCGACCCTCCTCCGAGACCAGCTTCGGGCTGATTATTCCCGAAGAAAACGTCTCTATAAGGCAGCCCTCGGCTCTGGCTTGCAATCAACAAGTCAGCCCTGAAACACTTCCTTCAGCCAGCTTAGGTAATTTTCGCTGCAAAATTAAAAGGAAAAATTGTCCAGAGACAAAGCATTACACAGAGCACATGGGAAATAAGATCTGGAATAGATCTGGAGTCGTGGCCAAAAACTGGTTAGTTTGGATTGAGGTGGGAGCCCGTGGAGCTGTGAGGCAGCAGCTGAAGGGAGACCTGAGGAAATTAAAGCAGCTGTTACAGCCTCCTTTCCTCCTCAGCACACGTGGGCGAGGGAGGACAGGAGCTCTGAGCTGCAGCTGAGCCCAGGTGTCCAAGCTCCACAGGAAGAAGAAATCCTAGGGAAATAGGTGGGATAGAAGAGGAGAACCAGCTGAGCAAGGAACACACCTGAGTGGAAAGCCAGCAAGGCTTTGTGCCTATCTCCAGAAGCAGGAGGTGGGAGGAACAACTCCAGGCTTAAAGGTCCTGAGGGGTGCAGAAAACTGACAGCATGGAAGGCAGGAAAAGGGATGCTGAGGAGAACCAGGTAGCAGCATCCTCTCAGGATGCCGTGGAAATCGGTCTGTATTCCCTGCCATCCCAACAGATATGGCTCAAACGTGTGTGTGTCTGTTGGGGTGCTGGGGGTAATGCTGTACCCCATGTGCCACCTTAGTTGAGCCTGGATGGCCAAGTGAAGCCCTTAAGCCACTTGGAAATTCTCCTGGAAGTATTACAAGGAGGCTTGAGGGTCTAAAGACCAAGGAAAGACACGCTCCCACTGGCTTCTCCCATCTCCCCAACATCTTCCTTTTCCTATCTACGGAAGAACTTCAGCACGCTCAGATTTTCCTCCATGCTCCTGAAATCCCAGATTCATCTGCCGTGTCTTTGGTTTCACACGGCCTCTTCCCCATAAATCACTCATTCCGTTCGAGATTGATATTAACCATTTTGCCAGAAGCTCCTTATCTGCACAAGCTGCTGCTGAGCACAACTGGATCTGTCCACACCAAATGGAGAGAAATTATGAATGTGCTTCATCAGTCAAGGAAGGGAAAGTGATAGCAGTGAGGAGAGACAATAAATAAGGAAAGCATCCACCAAATATTTCCAAAGTAAATCAAGTTACGGGAACAATTAGAGGAAATAGAGATTTTGTCTGCAATTACAGTCCTGTTGCTTCTCCCATCCACACAGACAGTTATGCAGCATCAAAATGAAGAACTGACTTACATTTTTAAAGTTTCAGATTTTTTTTCCCAGCTGGGAGAACAGGTTTGAATCTCCCTCTCTCTCCTCCCCCATTTAGCCAGCTCTGCTGAACTCAGCTGTAACTTGAATATTCAATTCAAAATCAGGGCAGAGCTGAGGGTACTGATGAAACCCAGCCAAGATCCCCCCACCCACAGGTTCAGCAAAGCTTTTTGCAGGAGGTTTTGGCCAGAAAGCAAATGACTGCAGCCCTAAAGCCCCCTGTGCTCAGCAAAGCACAACTGGAGGAATTAATTAACCATTTTCCTGGGACATTTTTCATAAGTCTGGGTTATAGCAGGTGAACCCCACTCTGCCCAGTCTGTGTTCAAGCAACGACAATAATGATTCCTTGATATTGAAAAAGAATAAAACCTTAACTGGCCCCGTCTAATTGGTCATGGAAGGCAAATCATTATAGACTGGGATCTAGAAGGCGGAGATTCACAGAAGTTTTACAATTAATCTAATTAATAATCTTCAATTATTTTGTTGCTGTCTCTTAAGAGGTAAAAAGGAGAGGTGTGACTGCTGTGGATGGAGACACAGCCCAGCAGCTCTGCCAGCCACGGGGTGACAGCTCAACCTTGCGAGTGTCACCACTTCCCGGGAATTCTGCTTCCAAATCCAACCCCTGCTGGGAGCATGGGGGGAAGGAGCAGCCCCCCTCGGAGAGAAGAAGTGACAATAAGTGCCCGGGAGTCCTGATGTGCTGGGACACGTGGGGACAGAAGCCAGGACAGAAGGACACGTCTCCCTGCGAGGCGCTGGAGCGGAGCAGCCCAGCGGGGTCTTGCCTTCAGCCAGGACAGTGCCCTTGGAATGCTCTTCTGCCTGTTAAAATCTGGTCTGCTTCGAGCTGCCTGCAACCCTTTCCATCCTGGCCAAAGTCAAACCCTGGGCAGAGATACACAAAGTGCAATAAGTATGGATTTTGCCCTCAGTGTGCAGTTTGTGCAGGGTTCATTGGACCTTCCCATCCCTGGGTACAGATTTTTCCACGTCGTACGTCTGAGATGGAGACTCCTCACCTAGTCTAGCTTGCAGGAAGGGTCTGACTCCCCACAAGACCCCAGTCCTTGCTGTCAGGGCAGGATTTGAAGGAGCAGGAATAAACTGAGTTTCTTTCACTGCAGCCAGAATGAAAGCAATGACCTGCAGAAGGTGGTACTGCCTTGAGAGGATCCCAAATCCTGGTCCAGGTAAGCCCTTCCTCAGCACCATAGCCTGGGCTCCCAGCCTCCTCTTCCCTACCTGGCTACATCCTCCAGTCTCCTGTGCCTCGGCTGAGGTCCCCGTGGGATAACACAGGATCTCACATCACTGCCTCATTATCCTAATCATTCTAATCACCTCATCAGGCACCTCACCATGAGATTGCTTGAGGACAGGGGTGAGGTTGCCTTTCCCACCATCAAGCTCATCTTGAGAGCAGGAGAGGGACAATCCTTCTGAATATGCAGAGAGCCTTGAGAAGGAAGAAAGAGAAGCCAAAAGTGGCTAAAAATCAGGGATATTTCAGTAAATAATGCAGGATTGGACACACATGGCAGTGCCAGCCTCTTCCCTATCAGAGCTTTACTTCCTACTAAACGTGTCCAGTTAAAACAGGGATTAAAATTAAAATAGAATTGCTATCCTGCAAGAGTGGGAGAGAGCTTTTATGTCTTTCCCTCTCAGAAGTCAGACAAAAGGTCAGCAATTCCTAAAATTTGTAAAACACACAGTAAAAAAAAAAAAAAGAAGAAATTTGATCCAAGGATAATGATGATCCAATCCAAACCAGGGCAAACTTCAGCTCATCTGAAAGTCCCACACAGCAACTGGGGCTTCTAATTTAAAGAGAATATTTTAAACAACTCAGATTTGCTGCCTTTTTCTTTTTTTTTTTTTAATCAAATGAGAAAATTAATTTTTAAAAATCCTCCCTGGAAAAAAAGCAGGTTTTCAGGGGAAGGCAGCTGAAATGAAAAATTCTTTTGCAGCTTTTCTCTGAAGAGGAAAAGGCATTTTTCATTGAAATGGGTAGAATCTGTTTTCTTTCCTGATGAAAGGGAACGGTGCTTCTGGACAAATCCCTGCAAAGAGGACAGTCCATGCCAGGGCACAGAGCATCTCCAGGCTTTTCCCTGAAACTGGCCCTGGCAGAATCCTTCCAGTGCTGCATTGGCTCCTAACTGCAGGTTTCATTTAAAGCAAAGAATTCGACTCAACTCAAAACAAAGCTCTTCAGTTTGGATTTTTCCCAGTGGTTTTGTTGTGGTTTTGAAAGTGAAGCTAAAATCAACAATTACAGAAATTGCTATGCCTGCGTAACGAGCACAGCAGTGGAAAATTCCCATCCAGCTCTGGACTCAAACTCAGAGCAGATCCTGCTCACAGGATTGGCTTTGAAGAGCCAAATGAATTTTCCTCTGAGTTACCAGGAAGCACTGCTGAAATATCCCCTCCTGGAATGAAACCCACCCTGCTAACTTCCAGCAAAATCCCAGCCTTAAAAGGGATCATGATTTGCCCTCCCAGACAAGGCAGTGGTGCCCTACCAGCACAGAGCCTTGTCCCTGGAAGTGCTTAATTCCATATGCTTCAGAGGACAGAAGAGAAAAAAAAATAATTAAAAGCCCCTTAATGCATCTGGCCAATTAAATAAAGCTGTAAATGGCAAGGAAATAATTCCTTGCTGACCCCTGCAGCAATCAGCTGCTGACCTGCAGCATGAGAATTGATTAGCCCTATCTTAGCATGGCTTGTATAACTATGAATGTTATTATTGGCCATAAAATCAGCCAGCCCTTTATGCAGCCAATTGGTGGCATTTGGCTCCCTGACCTCCCCAGCTATGAATTTTGCCAGCTGGAAGGAACAGCCCTGGGGTGGGAAAAGCCTTTCTGTGCTTCCCTGTAGAAATGGGAGGTGGTTTCCAACGGTGGGCAGCGCTGTGCCAGTTTGCCCCAGTCCAGCCCTCAGTAAATTTGGTGCAGTGAGGGGTTAAGCGCCCAGAATAAGCTCAGCCTTACAGCTCTGAGCTGCTGCTCTTGTTCTTCACCCCAGCCTGGCCTTGGGGGCAGGGAGAGAGCCCGGGCTTCCCTCACCCCCTCTCACTCTGTTAATAACACGGCTGTCAGCACCAGGCTGAGTGAAATCCTCCCCTTTTCCTCAGAGACAGCAAAGCTGGGGTGGGATCTGCCCTCATCTTCCTTCCCAAGAAAATCCCATTTTCCTGGCGCAAGCGCTCACTCAGCACCTGCCCTGCAGCAGAGCCCCCCGGCCAAAAGCTGCTTCCAAACACCTTTGGAGCTGATCAATAAGGAATTGCTGGCTCTCTCACAGCTCAGAGCCATCTCTCCAGATGTCATCCCTCTTTCCCTTTCCTCCCTCGACCTTTTGTGCTGGGCTGGATGAACAGGAAACCACACTTGGTCCCCAGGGGCTCTGGGAAGCAAACTGGCAGGTGACATTAGGAGTAGGGAACAGCTTCTCTCTGGGCATAGCTGGAGCTGTGTGATCTGGAGACCTGAGCTAGTGCTGACAGCACTGATGTGGCTGCATGGTACATTCCAAAAATCTGGATAAATCTGATAACTTTGGTACCTGAAAGGTGTGGAGGGTATCCCAGTAGAGATACGACAGTTGGAGCCCAAAATCTGAAATCTGTGGTGAGTTTTCATCCAGCTCAACCCCTCAAGACCATCAGGGAGGGGATACTTCCTACGTCCCAGACAAACCTTGAGGACCCAGGTGTCTGGAAAGGGGTTGCTCTGTGGCAGGACACAGAATCCCATCACCTCAACAATCACTGCAGCCCTGGAAGAAGGAGAAGCAGGGAATGTTAGGAGTTTTTCCAAAACTGGGGATGCTCTGGGGACATACTTGCATTTGGACTGTGTTGAGAAGGGAGTCTGAAAAAGGAATAACCAGCCCTGCCCAGTCCAGGGCACCAGCAAAGCCCAGCCCAGTGCTACAAAATTTCCAAAATTATACAGATGATCAATGCACAGATTCGATGCCTCTGGGGACCAATGGCACTGGCCAAACAAAAGCAACCCACCCTGTTTTAGGCACAGCACCAGAGACCGTCTCTAAATGAGGAACCAAAGATGACATGAAGGGATTCCGAGACAGAGACTGGAGGAGCTGGGAATTGCACCAGGTTTCCAGCCTTTCCTGGAGGGCTGGCTGTGGAGAAGAGATGCTCCATGCCGAGGAACCTTACCCCAGTTCCCAACACCAGCGTCACACTGTCCCCTCCAGCAGCAGAGCCCTGCTCGTGTGCCTCTCCAGAGTCACTTGCAGTCTGGGGACACCTCTCCTGCTCAGGGGAGCACGTTTGCATTCACAGCCTCAAAACAAAGCCTTTCTTTCCAAAAGGATAAGAAGCAGAGGGGAGAGAAGCGAAAGGAAGGGCAGGAGGGGAAGGGGGACAAAAGGGAAGGGGCAGCTGTGCACGCCAGCCCCAGCCCTGCCTGAACTCCGCTCGCCTGGAAACTCCTTCTTTTTGATGACCCCAGTTAGCGTGGGGCTGGCTGCAGCCCCTGCAGCAGGGAGCGGGTCCCTCTGGAGAGCCGGGGAGGGAGGGAAGCTTTCACTCACGTGCATGGCTGGCAAAAGCCTGGGGTGCTGAAACCTCCTAGAGAGGCGCCTGTGTTCGTGTTTAATGTGTTCACACGACCAGAGCTGAGAAAGGTGGGTGTGAATATCAGTGTGAATATGCAGCGCCCCATCCCAGAGGGCTCCTGCTGCAACTTCCCTCACAGCCTGTCCTGCACAGAGAGGGGCTCAGAGGGCAGGATTCACTCCAGCCACGTGCTTTCATGTGATTGCTCCAAGGATCTCCCCACGACATCCAGACAGGCCAAGAATACCCTCCAGAGCCTCACTTGTCCCCTTCACCTAGAGGAAGGGAAGGAGGAGCAGAGAGTCCCAGCTGACAGTCATCCAGGTTGGCTATCAAAAGCCTGGAATAAAAAATAACCTGCATTTTGTTGGCTGCATCTCTCCTACCCAGTACCAAATGTCCCCCGTGTTTGGGCAGGGACACGTCCCATCGTGGCTCTGCAGTCGGGGTGGCAGGGGCCAGGAACAGAGATGGGAAAAGGAAAGGGAATAAAGACAGCAAAGGAATGGCAGTGAAGGGAGAGGAAGGAAAATAAAGAGGTGAGTGGGCACGAGAGCAGGAGGCACGGGGGGCTGAGCGAATCCATCAGAGGAACAACTCAGCAGCTGCTCCTGCCTTCACCCCGAGCTTTGCCAGAGCTTTGGCTAAGTCCAACAACAAATACCCACTGTACCAGGGAGATTATCCACATTTAAACAAGCAGGAGGGAAGCAAGGCCTGAACAGAGGAACAAATGGCTTCCCTGAGGACTGAGCAGGGCATTCCCGATCCTGGATGCTGGTGCTGGCTGCACATCCCATTGCTCAGCCCGTCATGGGGAGCACCAGACCAAGGCTCTCCCCTCTCCCAAGTCTGGAGGTCAGGACTAGGATGGTGCAGTATCCAATAAAATGTTTTTAATCACGTCCACAAGCTCTCTATTTCAGCTGGTTTTAACCACAGAAGGCTGCACTTGTGAGAGCTTTAACATATTGGCCACTTTGGGGTGAAAAGGAGCAGAATTTTGGTTCACATACACATAGAATCCCAGAATGGCTTGGGTTGGAAGGGACCTTAAACTCATCCCATTCCAGCCCCTGCCATGGCCAGGGACACCTTCCACTATCCCAGGTGGCTCCAAGCCCCATCCAAACTGGCCTTGGGACACTTCCAGGGATCCAGGGACAGCCACAGCTTCTCTGGTCACCCTGTGCCAGGGCCTCCCCCCCCTCACAGGGAACAATTTCTTCCCAATATCCCACCTAAGTCCACTCTCGGGAAGCCATTACCCCTTGTCCTGTCACTCCAGACCCTTGTCCAAAGTCCCTCTCCAGCTCTCCTGGGGCCCCTTTAGGCGCTGGAAGGGGCTCTCAGTTCTCCTTGGAGCCTTCTCTTCCCCAGGCTGAGCACCCCCAGCTCCCATCAGTGCCCAGATGAGTGCGCCAGAAATGCCTTCACCTGCCTAAAAGAGACCCTTGGAAGAGCAGTACGCATAGAAAAGCAGAAGATTCAGTAATAAGGTGGTGTTGAAAACCCCCTGAACAAGTCAAGGCATCAAATGAGATGCTGCAGTCAGAGTTAAACATCACAAACAACCCTAACTCTGCCTTCCCTTTCCAGGGAAAAATCAAACCTCGAGACAAGCCTACAAGCACAGCGAGGTGTTTGCAGGAAGATGCAGGTTTTGAAAAGTGGCATATGGATAACAGTACTTTGAGTAAAAAATATTGAATTCCCCTTATTAAATCTCTGCCTGCAAAATCCATTGTGCAAAACACATGGTCAGCTCTTCTTGTTCTGCCTCCCCTCAGCTTAAATGCATCATCCATACCAAGGCAAGGCTCCAGGATAGAGATTTCAAATAAATGTAAAGGTTTCTGGAGTTTCCCAGCCAAGCAGCTTTCGGGATTCAGAATTACAAACTAAGTTAGGAACATTTCTCAGAGATTCATTAAAATCCTTTACTAGACCCCTTAAAAATATGCACCTTAAAAGAAAAAAAAAAAGAAAAAAGAAAGAAAATGCTGTTGCTGCATAAGCAAGTACAACTGAAATGCATGACTGTGTTCAATTACAGTAATTATTTAAAATTCTGCTCATGTTTCTGTGTCTCTTCATCCTCACTGATGCCATGAGAACATCAAAGAACACAAGTAACATGTGTCACACATGGTACCTTCTCTTACCACCTCTCCCTCACACAGAGAAGGACAATTGTGCACTGCAGTGTTTTCTTTCAGTGTGATTTTGATTTAGAGGGGTTGTTCTTCCACTTTCCACTCTTCTAATCTGACACTTGACTCAAACGAGGGGCAAGGTATCCCACTCCTGCTTGAGGAAAAGCCAAAATGTAGCACTCTTGTGCGGAACACAGAATTTTTTGCATGATGCCACCTTGAGTCATTTTCTTCTTGTCCTTTCAGTAAATACCCTGAGGTAATAAAAACACCTGAGGCTGAACAAAAGGGCTCCAGACTAACACACAACAACCCGCTTTTTAGGAGAGTTGTGTGAGCCCTTGAAAAAATCCAATAGTCTCTTGACTTAATGCTGGAATCCACTAGAGCAGGTTTTTATCTACTTGTGCACGTTCCCATCAGGAAGGTGTAAATACAAACACAGGGAAGCACCCACAGGCATCGTGGATGGAACTGTCAGTTCTGTCCCAGTGCCCCTTGTATGGGACACAAAGCACTGGCCCAGTTCAGGCTCTCACTGCTGGCCCAAATCTGCTCAGGACCAGTTTCATGTTGGGCTGACTCCTTTTCCTCAGCCAATATAAACTATCCCATGACATCTGGATAATTCAGCAGAGGTGGAACAACATTCCAGCAGCTGATCTGAACCCAGTTCTCTTGACAGGGTCAACCAGAGATTCCCAAGTCATGAAACCGCAGCTCCCAAAACCAAATCCTCCTGAGCCTTTACCCCTTGCACTTTGTTGGACTTCCAAGAGGTGAAGACAATAAATGGCACATCATGGAATTATTAGAGTTGGAAAAGCCCTCCATGACCATCGAGTCCAGCCTGTGCCCCCACCTTGTCACTCACCCAGGGCACTGAGTGCCACAAGGCGTTCCTTGGACACCTCCAGGGATGGGGACTCCACCGCCTTCCTGCACAGCCTGTTCCAAGGCCTGACCACCCTTTCCATGAAGAGATTCCTCCTCATGTCCCACCTGACCCTCCCCTGGCACAGATTAGGACCATTTTCTCTCATGCTGTCCCTGTTCCCTGGGCGGAGAGCCCGCACCCCCCCCCAGCTGCCCCCTCCTGTCAGGGAGTTGTGCAGAGCCAGAAGGTCCCCCTGAGCCTCCTTTTCTCCAGGCGGAGCCCCTTCCCCAGCTCCGTTCCCTTCCCTGGACACGCTCCAGCCCCTCGACGTCTCTCTTGCAGTGAGAGGCCCAGACCTGGACACAGTTCTGCCCGTGTGACCTCATCAGCCCATCTGAACTAAATTATCTCTGTAAACACTGGGTGTACTGAGCAGTTTTAGGGGATTCCCCAGGGCAGACCCAGCTTGGTCACTCAGCTCTCCCATCTCAAAGGCCACCAAAGTTACACCAGGTCATTCTGGGCACAGCTGAACCCACAGAGCAGCACCTGGCACCACATCCAGACATTTTGGTGATGCTGCCATGGACCAGCACACAGCATATTTTCATTTCAACTCATTGCTTCTAAGCAGGAAGCATTTTTAATTTCCTCCAGCATTAGGGATAATGTTAGCTACCACAAATGAAATGAAAGACACCTCCCAAAATGCATTTTCAAATGCACCCAAAATAGTAAACACTATTCAAGTCAGATGCAACCAGGATTGTAATTGGAAGCTGCAGAGAGTGCTCTTTCAGAATTCATAATAATTGGCATTTTGCTGAAAAGGTTCATGTAATAAAAACATTCGCAAGTAAGTGTCAGCTCCTCCAAAACATGCAGCTCATTCAGGCAACACAAAGTACCCCAAAACTCTCCAGGTGGGCTATGTGGATGTCTCCCTGCATGGCTCCAGCGGTGCAAAGCAGGAGAAATACAGCAGGAAAGGTTCCTGGAAGGAGAGCAACAACTTTATAGCATCTGGAATGGCTTTTCCATGAAGAGCAACCCAATGGGTTGAGATGCTGCAGCCTAGAAAAGAGGCAGGAGAGGGGGATTCAAAAGTCTTGAGTCACTGGAGGAGTGGGGGAGGATCACAGAATTCCAGGATCACTGAGGTTGGAAAAGTCCTCCAAGGCCAAGCTGTGCCCAATCCCCACCTTGTCACCCAGCCCAGAGCTCTGAGTGCCATGGCCAGGTGTCCTTGGACACCTCCAGGGATGGGGACTCCAAAACTCCCTGGGCAGCCCCTTCCAATGTTTAACAACCTTTTCCATGAAGAAATTCCTCCTGATGTCCAACCTGGCATAGCTCAGGGCCATTTCCTCTTTTTCTGTCGCTGCCTGGGAGCAGAGCCCGACCTCACCTTGCCATAACCTTCCCTCAGGTACAAAATTGCTCCTTAACCACCTTGTCCAGCCCCAGAGCAAGGAGCATTAGAGGGAAGCAACCAAAGAGATCCATAGCAAATCAGGGAAGATGGTTATGAGGAAAGGGGGTGTGGAAAGTTTTCAGGGGGCTCAAGGCAGGGCTGGGCAAGTACTTGGAAGTGAAATCCTGCGAGGATTATTAGACAGATGAGTCTTCCCTGACACAGAAAATATCCTAAGCTGAAAATAATTAGGGCCCAAGAGAGTATTCAAGGAAAGGATGAGAACTGTCTGCCTCTCCCTCCTGTTCTCCAGGAAAGCAATTACGGCCAGTGGGTCTGTGCAGAGGGTGGGGTTTTATCAGCTGCCTTTCCTGGGTCCTCACTGCAGCAAGCAGAGGAACCCTCCGTGCTCTCCTGGGGCAGGGCAGAGCTGTGCAGAGAGAGGAAAATGCAGGGAAAACTGAGGTGAGGGGACAAGAAATGGGAAAAGGAGGCAGAGTGGGACAAACACAGATGTACGTGGTTCTACAGGCGGCCCTGAGGACTAATCTTGGTTTTACCGACTTCAGGGGAAAGGGAGGAGTGCCTGAGCTGCTGTAATGGGGCTGTTGCAGCTGTGATGGTTTTAAGAGAAGAGGAAAGGAAAATTTACAGGGAAAAGCAGCATCTCCCAGAGAAGCAGGTGCTCAGGTGGGGAGAGCAGTCGGCACTCGGGAAATGCAACCACTGGATCAAACCTGCAGTGGTGCATCCCAAAACTCACCTATTTCCCTCCCATCCAACTACAGCACCCTGAAAGCAATGAAAGGTGCTCCTCTCCCTCCCAGGGGTGGCTCCCTGAGCTCACTAAGACAGATGAGCCCCAAATAAGGATCAATAACCAGGCTGTGAATAAGGCAAGATGGACGAGGGAGGGAATGGGCACTGAAAAGGGCAAGTTCCAGGCAGGATTAATGATGGAGAGGGAGTTGCAGTGGAGCAGAGGAAGGCACACTGCTCAGCTCTTCGTGCCTTCAGGAGGGGAAGGGTTTGGAAGTAGTGACGTGTCCCAAGCAATCCAGATGCCAGTGAAAACGCACTGGCACCGCCAGAGTGCTTCTGTCTCAGTGTTATGGGGCTTAGATGGCAGCAGGGACAGATCCAGGAACAAGGGAAGGAGCTGGAAAGCCACAGGGAAGGCACAAGCTTGTGCTGGTAACAGCTCAAGAAGGAATTGGGAAAAAAACCCAAACCTGCTCATCTCAAAGCCTCTCTCTACCTCTCCTACAACATTCCACTCTTGTTTCCTTCAGTTCTCATCTTCCAGGCCACAGCCCTGTGCCCAGCCAGGCTGCTGTCACAATCAAAACCATTCCTTCAGTCTTGTGTCTCCATCAGGATGTGGAGGGAGGCAATAAACACCCCTTCTCCAGCAGCAGCTGCACAGCTTGCTCCAGGCACAGGGTGCTTGGGGGAGTGTTACCCCGGAGGAAATCATTAAAGGAATCCGGCTAATTTTGTAATTCACACCTGGACTGCAAATGCTAAAGAGCCTGCAATAATCTCTAATGAAATACTACATTGTTTAAAGAGTTCCCAGTGAAATTCGCCCTTAATTGATTTTTGATCTGTGAAAAAACACCGTGGAGAGAGAGAGGAGATATCAGACAGGCTCCTGTTTTATCCCTCCTGTGAGTGTTTTCCTGCCTTTGTTTCCTTTTTCCCCAAGGAATCAACACTACACCGAAGAAAGCAGCCTGGAAGACACTACAAAACTAATAAATAACACTCGAGTGGGAATCCTGAACAGCACATCCTCTTAAATCATCCTGAAAAAGGTGAAACAGTCTCCTAGGACAGCTCAAAAATCACAGAATGTGGATTCGTAGCAAGAACTATCCCGGACAAACCGCATGGGTTGGACCTTCTCCAACCCTCAGGAACCTCCCCAACAGGACCGAGGCTGATCCCTTGTGCAGTAACACATCTCATCTTGCCCTCAGGATATCGCAGGGGAGCTTAATCCAGACATGAATGACATAGAGCAATAGCCAAAAGTATTGACAGCAAAAACCTGGCAGAAAATTCCTGACAGCGGCAGCGGCCGGCTCAGGACGTGCCAGGGCAGCTGCTGGAGCCAAGGAAGCAGGTCAGGATTAACTCACAAGATAATGCACTGCAAAGCTCTTCCAAAACCCAGCAGCAAACTGTCATCAGGCAAATGAGCAAACAGTAAAATATAGCTGGGAGAGATGAGAGGAAATGCATCTCTAAACATCACCGGAGACCCAAATAAACTGCTGAAGCAGGCGGCTGGAAAACACCGGGCATCAATAAGGCTTTAACTAACATTTACAGCTGCCACAGAGCCTGCTGCAAATAACCAAAGCTAAAAGTAAAAAGGGGAAAAAATGAAGGAAAGGATGTGCAAAGGTTTTCTCAAGAGCTGCTAGAAGAAACCACATCCCAGGCTGGCCAACAAAACCAGCAGGGGAACACCTTCCATGGCAAACAAATTGTGATGGGATTGATGGCAGGGTGAAATCTGGGAGGCTGCCAAGGGAATGGGAAATCCGCGGACATGCTGAACATCTTCAACAATAAAGCCTTTGATAAAATAAAGAGACTATTAATTAAGGAATTACGGGGAGAAGAATCCTCACAACTGCCATGCTCAGATCAGTGCTGCTCTGTAATAGGTTCATGTGGCTAAACCTGGGATAACGATGGATAACCTGGGATAACAGGGGATGCATTTCCCTCAATTACGCAGCACTAATATCGGGTCTATAATATGGCCCTGGCACAGGCTGCCCAGAGAAGCTGTAGCTGCCCCACACCTCAAAGTGTCCGAGGCCAGGCTGGACGGGGCTTGGAGCAACCTGGGGTAGTGGAAGATGTCCCTGCCCATGGCAGGGGGTGGAATGGGCTGAGCTTTAAGGTCCCTTCCAACCCAAACCATTCCATGATTTTATGACTCTATGGTTCTTCTGGCAATGATCAGATCAATTTTGCTTGTTGTAAAGCACATGTTGGTTTAAAACCCCAGCAAGGGTGATGCTTTTCAGCTCCTGCTGGAGAACTTTCCTTATCATTCTGTTCATACCTCTCCGTGAGATCCAGTGAAATTTCCACCTCAGCTGAAATGGGGGAATCAGCCAGATGGGAGTGGTTTGCCCGTGACCATGAGTTTTATCCTTGAGCAGGACTCAGCTGGGACCAGTGTCTGCAGGAGTGGCCAGGCAGAAGCATCAAAGAGAAGCTCTGTGTGGAAGTTGTCCATCCTGAGGGCTTTTCTCTCCTGTACCAATCCAAGGAACTTCCTTCAGCATCTCTCCCTCGGCTGCCTTGTCTAGACTATCACGCTGAGCATCTGGGGCATTTCGTAATCTTCTTAAGAACTGTGACCTTCAGTTCTGTGTTACAGTGACCTGAAAGTTTGTCCAAGAAAAACATGAGCTTCATTTTTAAAATACACAAATTCCCCCAGCTCAGCTGTTCCCAGGCAGGTCCAAACCATGCCACATTTTCTTACATCTGCAAAGAGCTGCTGTATGTGAAGTGTATTTCTTCCACCCCACTTTCTTAGGTATAATCATACCCATTTAATTTTTAAAAAATTCAACAACTCAGTAATTTCTCCCCTTGTACATCCCTTCACCTTCTGGAAAAAAAAAACAACAGGAAAAGAACCAGCTCCATACAATAGATATCAGTGACAGCCCTGGAAGGTGACAGGTGCCAGGACAGTCCATCCAGAAAGCCTTCAGCTGGCTCCTCTGGAGCTGGGCACGTCTGCAGATCTTCCAAGCATCCTTTGTGTCCGGTGCCTGCCATGCCCCACAGCACAGAAGGTGATGCACAGGACACACGGTGACCTGGGCGAGGTCACAATGCCCAGTGGCCAGGACAGACCTGGGAGCCACCCCCATATCCCAAGCCCCTGCTCCATTCACTCTCCCAGGAGGCTGAAGCCCTTGGTTTGTTGGTTAAGGCACAATTTAGTGCACTCCTTACCTGCTTCCTTTGAATCTAATGATCCACGCTCTCAATTTGATTTGTCTGCCTTGAAAGTCTGCTCCTCACTAATTCCCATTCATCCATCTAGTTTTCCTTGTTCCCTGCAAACTGTCATTTTTCTGACTGCAACGTATTCAACTCCATCATCCCAGGCATTTTATTTGTGTGGTTCTGCTCTAACGGCGAGCGTGGCTGTTTCAAATTATGCCTTGCTTTCAGTTTTGCTTGAGTGTAAAAATGTCGTGTAAAAATGAACTACCCTCTGATGAAGGCTTTCAGCCTTCCCATTTGAGGAACAGCAGGCAGCTTTTTGATTCTGGGAGCAATGGGAGAAGGAGCAATCCAGCTTTTGTTTTACAGATTGCTACAATAGATAGCTTCCCTGTAGGAAGTGCAGCACTATATTATGCTTATGTAAAGGGTAATGACTGGGAACGTAGAGAACTCTCCTCTTTGGAAGTGCCTGACGAGCGGGAACAGCAGGTGTGGAGGAAGAAGAAAGCTCCAATGCCTTTCTGTCCCGACTTTCTCTTCTTTTATGTTTGGAAACTGAACTCGGTGTCAGAAGCAAGTCGGCTCCTGCAGGTACATGAAAGTGGAAAGGTGTGAACGTGGCAAGGAAGAAACCCAAACAAACAGGGGGAAGCACTGGTAGGGCTGAACCCCAAAGCCTGGCCCTGAGCAACGGCAATGAAAGGGGCTGTGCTCAGCAATAAGAGGCTCTTTAGCTCACCGTGGGGAAACTGGGCAATTACCCGAGGGGCTGGATAAGGGAGAGAACAAAGCGCCAGCAAACGCTGCTGGGGAAAGGCTGCGTTGTGTTCCAAGAGCAGCACAGCACATCACACCATCAGCAAGCTCAGGAAAACCCACTGACACCCTCCACAAAGCCACTTCTGACCCACAGGAGCATCAAATACTAAAGGTGCCCCTCTCTGTCCCTGCAGATCTGAGGCAAAACGCTCCTTCCTGCTGCTTAAACAGCACAATGAGCCACCACAGGGAGCAAAGCTCCAAAGAGGGACCCTTTGCTTTGCCTGTTCCTGGCACAAAAGATGCCAAAGCCCCAGGAAATGCCACCAAGATGCAGGATATGCTGAAGTCTGAGCTGAGCAAAGCTGGCTCAGGCAGCAGCTCAGGGAAAGCACTCGAGGGTCCTGTGTGAGAGCAAAGACACGACCTGGCACAGAGGGAGAAACAAAATGCAGGACAGTGCTCCAAGCCAGGCTGGCAGCAGCTCTCTGGGATGAATCAAAAAGTACAGCTTGCCTGGTTTGCCCCTGATTGAGAAAGTCTCCCTCCTCTGGTCCGGAGCAGTCAGGCTGAGTCACAATTGTCACGGGGCTTTTCCAATTTTGGGGGCCACATCCATTACCTACCCTGGTGTGTGTCCAGCTCCATGATGTCCAGCTCTTGGGTGGCCTTTGGGAACAACAGAAAAAAACACAATTAAGTAAAAAGCAGCAGGAAATTCCCTGAATAGAGACTTGTATGAAAGAACTGAGGAAGGAGAAAACCCCTGTGTATTCCCCTAAACTCTGTAAGAATTGCTGAAAGCAGCCAAACAAAGGGACGAGAAGCTGCTGGGACAACACGGTAATGCACATTTACTGAGAACATGGATCAGAGCAGCCCAAGGATGTGATTTGCATCCCTTTCCAGGCTGAGTTTTAGGAAACCAGCAGCTCCCAAACAAGCAAGCAGAGGCATGGTGACACATAACAGCCGTGATCGTGCTGGACAACAAAGACCTCCCCGATGCTCTGAGAGGAAGGAAACAAAGATGCAGCAAAATACAGACAAATTAAAAGGACTCCACCAGTCACAACAGCACGAGGACAATGGGAGTTCTAAGCTGCACGCCAAGGGAAAGCACAGGCTGAAATACAGGCAGTACAGTCAGCACAGGAGATGCTACACGAGCCTAAAATACAACTTCATTCATGCAGCCGTGGTGCAAAAGCTGCTGGAGATGAATATACAGGTGATACACACAAGGAATTGAAAGAGGGAGTGACCTGCACGATCTCCACATTATCTCTGCCAGAGAAAACCTCAAATGGTGCTTAAGGAGCGGGATGTCTCTCAAGCACACTGCAGCCAGCACTGGGTGAGAGGAGAGCGGTACAGCAATATGTGACAGTAGCAATACATACTGGGAATGCACTGCAGGAAAAGGAAACCATTCTGAGAGCAACAGACATCTCCGATCCAGAAATGTGCCCATCACAGGATGAGGTGCAAGGCAGGGGAGTGCAGCAATAAAATAAAACATTTGCAAGCACAGAGGGAATTCACCCTGGTCAGAGAGCGCATATCCAAACACGAGAGACCGAGGAGATGCTAATTCCCTTGGGAAGAGGAAAAGCAAGCAGCAAACTCCAGCTCTGGCAGCAGGACACACACAAAACACACTGTGGAGGCAGGGAAGCAGCAGGCTTACCGTGATCCCGATGCTGGCAGTCGGTGGTGATGGGATGGGGACGCTCCTTGGGATCCAGGCTGCAGTGCCACCAGCAGTCCCACAAACAACGCTCCAGGCAGGGAGGATCTCCTGGAGGCTCTTAGGATGTGGTTTAAGGTCTGGGATACAAGAACTAAGTCCTCTCTGGCTGCTGCAAACAGCCAGGAGGGGAGCGGTAACTCTGAGATGAAGCAGATAAAGGATCACACACAAGTGATTTCCCATCTTCAGCTTCCAACCCTGTCCCACGGAGCGAGAGCAGCACAGCTGACAGCCACAGATCCAGGAGAGACTCGGAGATTATTGGGACTTGGGAATGATCTAATAAAACCTCTTCCTAGTCCTGCTGTGCCCCAAGACAAACACACATTACAGCTGCATTAAGACAACACAGCTGCTCTGTAAAACAAGCAGCTCTTTCCGAAATGCCACGACGTGGAGGAAGGTGAAATCCAGCCACAAAATGGCAGGGAGCAGGGGCCTAAGTCATCCCATATGGGAAAGGAGCAGCTATACCTGCAGTCACAATAACCCCAGGAACAGGTCTGGCTTGCTGGGAGCCTGCTTACCCAAAGAGACGCAATTTATGTTCAAAGTCAGGAAGGTTTCAAGAAGAAAACCTCAAATCACTACTGGGTGGGTTTTTTTAAAGCCACAGCTTGCAGTCCAAAATATCTCCTGTGCCTCCCACTGGATGAGGAAGCTCAGAGCTTTGCCATGTGCTGCTGAAAGGAGGGCTGTCTCCAGGGATGCCTCTCTCCCAGAGAATTCTCCCAGCATGAGCTGGGAGTGCTAACCTTGCCCCCAAAATAAACACAGCAAACTGCCCCAAGACATGAAAAGCATCAAAACAAGTGAAACACTTTGCCAACTGCAAAGCCAGGCTTGGAGAGCCTCCAGGAGCTCCAAGACCAAGCTCTCCTCTGCAGGAGCTCCCATCCATCATCCCAGTGCCAGTGCCAGGCTGCCCTCTCCACTGCTGGGAAAGGCATGGGCAGTGCCGGCTCAGCGCCGGAGCCGTGACACGGAGCAGCTCTCTGGATTAGGTCAGGGCATTCCTGGAGGAGCTGGAAAGCCATAAATCCATGAGAGATAGTGCAGGAGGGTGCTGACCTTCCTGCTGACCATTTCACCTGCAATATTCCTAAGAGTGCCTTTCCTGCACGTTAAGCTGGGCAGGAGTAGGGATGCCAGAGGTCTGGCAAGTGCCAAACACCTGGAGAAATGCTGATCAGGAGGAAGAAGGAGACATAAACGAAACACATGCCACCTTTCAGAGACCTTACAGCGAAGTAGAAAGGAGCCTGGCATGGAGAACAACTTCTCATTAAGCTCTCAGGCCCAGGCTCTCAGGGAAGGAATCGGGGGATGTCTCCACTCAGGGAGCTGTGGGTGCAAAGAGGGTGAAGGAGCCCCGTGACTGCTCCCCCAGCCCAGCTCTCTGAATGAAGATAGACCCTTTTTTCCACATAATCCAGCATTTCAAAGCCTGGGTGTCCATCACTGGGGCTGGGACAGTGGTGGGGAGGGTTGATCCCCTTTGCTGACAGCAGAGACACATGGAGTGAATGGGAGAGGGGCTGGAGTGGTTATTGATTTACTACATGACCTTGGCTAAGTCACTTAACCTCAGTTTCCTCATCTGGATATTGGGAATTATGGGACTTGCAGAGTGCCACAAATTCATCAGAGGGAACTGCTTAAGAGCCCTTTATGACTTAATGGGATTTCCCCCTTGAAAATTACTCCCATGAGGATTGAAGCAGTGAGACTGGGATGTTCATAGCCCGACTTCTACTGTAAGTGCAGAGCTTTTTTTTTTTTTTTTTTTTTTTTTTTTGTTTTTTTTCCCCTNTTTTTTTTTTTTTGATGTTTTTTTCCCCTAAAACACCCATGTAAATCTTACAGCTCAGGAACACGCAGCCCAAGCACATCCAGCCTCAATGCTCTTTATAAACACTTTTTGAATCCACTCTGGCCATGGTACCAAGCTCCTCTCCTTGTCTGATTCAGATGGATTCAAACATTTGGAGTTGTAGACCCTGAGCCAGTTGGGAAAGATGCTCAGCTGGGTGCTTGTGGTGTGAAGTCTGCTCAAATTAACTGAGACTGTCACACCATGGCTCCCTGGAAGAAGTGCGAATCCAGAGGATTAAAAACTAAAGGTAGCACCAATGTCACAGTTCCCTGAGGAAGGTCAGCTCCAGGTCCAGTTTCTCCTGTGAGATACCACCATAGAATCAAGGAATCCCAGAATAGCCTGGGTTGGAATGGACCGGAAAGATCACCCAATTCCATCCACCTGCCACAGGCAGGGACACCTTCCACCATCCCAGGTTGCTCCAAGCCCCATCCAACCTGGCCTTGGACACTTCCAGGGATCCAGGGGCAGCCACAGCTTCTCTGGGCACCCTGTGCCAGGGCCTTACCACCCTCACAGGGAAAAATTCCTTTCTAATATTTAATCTAAACCTACTCTCTGTCAGTTTGAAGCCATTCCCCCATGTTCTGGCACTCCAGATCCTTGGAAATATTCTCTCTCCATCTTTCTTGCACCTTCAGGCACTGGAAGGCCACAATTAGGTCACCCCAAAGCTTCTCTTCTCCAGGCTGAACAATCCCAGCTCTCCCAGCCCTTCCTCCCAGCAGAGCTGCTCCATCCCTCTGCTCATCCTGGTGCCTCCTCTGGACTCTCTCCTGCAGCTCCACGTCCTCCCTGTGCTGGGCCCCAGGGCTGGGGCAGCTCTGCAGGTGGGGTCTCACCTGAGCGGGGCAGAGGGACAGAATCCCCCATTTCCTGCTGCCCACGCTGCTTTTGATCCACAGGAAGGTTTAAACCCTTCATCTCCACACTCCAAGCCACTGCCCAACACAAAACAGGCACTGATGTTTCCTAAGAACAACCAGTGCTTCCAGTTTCAGAGCAGTTCAAAGCACCTCGAAGCAATGGAGGCCAAGAATTGATAAACTGGACACAAAATTCTTCTCCATGGTGAATGCTTTCCTAGGGAAGGGGAGATAAAAACACCCAGTGTTTGTGCCTCAGTACAACCAGTGCTTTATAAGCTCTCACAGACCCGTACACAGCCCTGGTACTTGGAGACCACAGGACTAAATCCAAAGATCTTTCCTGTGCTAACTCACTCCTCCATGGGGAATTCAAACACTTACCAGACTGAGGAATATCTACTTCTGCCCTGTCACACTCCCTTGCTCCTTCCTCACCCTTCCCCTCATCACCCACACAGTCACTTGGTATTTATTCTGCTCTATTTTATTTGGATTTCCTCTAAGCAGACTCATTAATCTTCCCTGCAGATGCACAGCTCTGACAGCCGGGGTCTTGACATCTCCAGAGCCAGCGAAGGACATTCTCATACTCTTCTCTTCTTTTTCCCTGCTCCTTTCTCCTTTTAAAGAAACCCTTCATACCTCACCAGGCACAGGGTTTTTGATGAGAAGGTCATGTGAACTAGAGACAAGGGGGCTGTGGGGGAGGAAGGCAGGGGAAGAGGATGCAACTCCCACAAGGAACTCCCAAAGTCCCACTGAAAAGGTCAGGATGCTTTTGAGTCCTCTGCGCTGCTCCCCGACACAAAAAAATATACTCAGCCCAGTGCAGAGATACTTGATAAAGAGTCTAATGAAGTGGAAAGAGTGTTGTAGGGGAAGAATAGTCCTCTCTCATCTCGACATCCCATGATGCTGCATCCAGTTGCTATGGAGACTTAAAAAGAGAAGGGGTTTTGTTGTCTTGAAGGGCCTTCTCCCTTCCCAGTAACCTTGACCTTTTCCAGGTTTGTGTGTTTGTGTGTGCATGTGTATGTATTTGTAAAAAGGAGATAAGGAATTCCATTTCTTCTTATCTGGTCATGGCTCACTGGCTGGCACTGATGCATGTGGGGGGCCGTCAGCTTGGCTCAGCACGGAGATTTGGAGAGGATAAGAGCAGGAAAATACAGAGGGGAGCAGTTAATTAAGGCTGATATTGCAAAGGACATTGTTTGCTGGATAATGAATTCCATCCGCTCCAGAAACACGAGTGCAATTAAAGGTGTGAGAGATGAAGGGCAGGAGGGAGCAGTGGGTCACTGTCACCGGACAAAGTGGCCCCAGTGGCCCTCCAAAGCTGGAGTTTCACACAAAAAAACACCACCAGAGATTATTTCTGATAAACAAGGCAGAGGAGCTGCTGTCTTGTTTTCCCCCCAGGTGAGAAAGGGCTCCCTGTGGTGTCAGTCCTTAGAGGGATGTGAGAGTCACTCAGGTTGAAAACAGGCTGATTCACGAGATCCTCAAAGCAAGAGGAATATGGAGTTAAGTAGACTGGCCCATGGACAGTAGCGCTGCCCACAGGTTCATGTTCATTCCCTCTCCTTACCAGGAATTTACTGGTGATTACTCAGCAGGAATT
The DNA here is from genome assembly GCA_013397845.1 of Melanocharis versteri. NCBI lineage: Eukaryota > Metazoa > Chordata > Aves > Passeriformes > Melanocharitidae > Melanocharis > Melanocharis versteri. Next base: position 391,520 of record VZTG01010141.1, on the reverse strand, counting down.
TACTTCCCATTTTCAGCCAGGCCAACAGAGATGCTCAAATGTCACTAGGAGCCCACTGTTTTCATCCTCCACCATGCCTCACAACACCCAGACCACATCTATATCCCCTTCACCCTCCTCATCTCCTTCCTGAGGGAGAGAGGGAACCTTGGTGCTGGAATTTGTGCTCCAGCTTGGATCCCTCCTGGCTCAGTGGCCACCATAGACCCTCTGCTCACTCTCCATATGAGGGCATGAACCTCTGTGTGCCATCACCTCACAGGACAGACAAACAAGCGAGAAAAGATGATGGAAAATCATCTTTTTTGTGGGATAGGAGCCACAAAGCTTGGCTTGGAGAACGTTGGCATCAAGAGAGGAAGGAAGACATGGAATGTGCCTGCCATGTCCTCTACTACACCAGAGAAATCTGGGCAGCCCATGCTAGCCAAGAGCACAACCACTTCCAGGAGTCAGGCCCAGATTTGGATGGAGTGTTGCACATCCCCATTTTTAATTACTGAGGATTATTCGTGTTAGATAAACAACCTGACACCATTTGGCACCTGGCTTGCTCCCAGCTGTAGGTTAATGAGGATCTGATGTCTGGGACGTCTTTGAACTCCTCTCAATTACCGGCAGCAGAAGCATCCCAGGGTCAGATTCCTAAGCCCTTTAGGGATTTAGCTTCCCTGTCCCTAAAGAGATCACGGATAAGGTTTATGGTCACCACTAACCCTGTGTCTGTGCACTCTCTAAATTAACACAGCACTGACCCAGGCAAGATAAGGAATTAATCGAAATGAACTCCCTGAGCAGTGGCCTTGGCAGTTCTCGGCTCTCCTCCCTCCAAGCCTGGCTAAGCTTCCTCAGATCCTGACTGACTTAAAGCAACTCTACTCCACTCGCTGGTCCTGACGCTTTCCATATCATGTTCCAAGTGAAAAGAGAGTACAGAAAGAAAAAATCATAAAAATTTTATTGGAAAATATTTCTCTTTTAACCAAGACTGCTGTTGATACGATCACCTTTCCATTTTCTGCAGGAGTTTGAGTGTGAGCCTCTCTCCCAGCCCATCTCTCAAGCTTATGATCTGAACTTGTTTGTCCATTCCCAGCCTGCCAAACCATTTCCAATTATAAGATCCATCTCCTCCTGCTCAAGGCTGCATTGTCTTCATATCCTTGGAGATCAGATGTCTATTCTCCCTTTTATCACTTGAGCTGCACGTGTTTTGATTGTAAACACCCTGATAACACTCCAGTTAGCCCCTCACAAGTGAAATAATAAAGGAGAGATAACATTTCTAGACGTGACACTTAGACTGTCATCCTACCCTGAGATAACAAGGAGCAGACAGCCCGGGAGTCTGTCTTACCCCGATAAAGATCTTGTCACCATAGATACAAAAGAGATAAACTTTCTAAAATAATATCCCTGTTCATGTCACTTTGCTCAAGTTGGAGAAGTGCAACTCCTCTCTCTCCTCCCATCGGGTGTATTTACAATTCCTGGCATCCCCATCCCCGTGGAACCAGCCCTTGGCATGTTACAAGACAGGGATTTGTGTTTCTCTCCCAGGAGGAGCAGCTGACAGGTACCATCTCCCAGGATCAGGTTCTGGGCACAAGCAGCTCTGGCAGAGCAGAGAACTCACCAAACACTTCTTGTAGAGGGTGATGCCCACCACAGCCCAACCAAGCACCAGTTATCCCCACGTGCTGCACCTCCCTGCTCCCGAAAATCCCGCACATCCATGGCTGTGTGGTCCGTTGTAGCAGGATGCTGCTCCCTGCAGCAGGTGCCAGCATTCCGAGCTGCCTTTCTCCATGCTGACTACAAGAGATGCTTGACATTTCTGAGTTGAGGTATTTCAGAAATGACAAACGGGCTTGCAATCAAAATGAAAACGTGTGCAGAAACATCTCTGATCGGGCTGGGAGTTGCCAGGCTTGGAAGCTGAAAGCTGAGCATTTCTCTAATAAAGCAACATAAAATACAATAAAATTATATCATTTATTCAAGAAATACATCTGGCAATCCAAAACTGCTGTGACCCTTGGGAGCTGCTTTTATTGTTTGGTTGGTTTTTATGAAAGTACTTTTAAATACTTCATAAAGTGTTTTGAAGGAGAAAAACATCCAAAGGGAATGCTTCTAAATTGACATTTTCTCTTAAGAAACAAGGTGAAGTACCTGTCGGAAGTCTATCATATTTAGTTGTCTCACTGAAGAAGCAACCACCACCACCACTGTGTTTTGGGGACTGGTCTGTGTGGTCTCCCCATTGAAGAAAACACAAGCATTTATTCTCCTCCTGGTGAATATTGACCCTGGCTTTGCTTCACTGCATATTTACCTCTCGGGTCAATAAATCATCATGTTCATCTCAATAGAAGTCAGTATCTGCTTATTATTATATTAACCTTTCCCAGGCAGATAACAGTTGGTTTTCCCCTCTAATAAGATATTGCACAAATTGAATAACCAAGAAAGATTCCTTTGTGATTGGACTTTTTCACTACCAGCATTCTTGCTCAGTTTGAGGCATGTGAAACAACACCCATTTAATGCACCACATGGAGCTGTCTTTCCCCTACGAGCAGCTTTCAGAGCACACACTGAGCCCCAGGAAAAGCCCTGGGATATCTGGGAGATGCATATCCACGGAGTCTGTCCTCTGGCCAACAATATAAAAAAATAGCTGCATCATTTGGTCCTGCAAGAGGTCAGGCTTTCATCCCAGCCATGTATTAGCAAGAGCCTTCACAAAGCACCCAACACAAAGACAGGGAAGCTCAGCCAAAATTTGGGAGGAAAAGATATGTGAATTTGTGAGGAAGGATGGCTAGGCAGAAGGACAGATGGAAAGCATGGGGATGAAGGCAGAAGGAAAGAAGCCTGGCACGCAGGAATAAAAAGTGACTCTTCATTATGGAGAGAAAAGGGCACGTGCTGAAGTGGAGCCCAGCCTCGGTTCCCCCACATGGGGCACGGAGAACAGGAGATACCTGGTGGGGCTGTGCCTGCTGCCCTCCTGTCACCAGCCTTTGGGGATTACAGACAGCGTGGCACTTCTTCAAAAGTGCAGAAGACAGCCTTGACATCCTGGCAAATTCCTGCCTTCAATAAAAAGCAATGACTTGCAAGGCTGCGTGTGAGATATGGCGACACATATGGCTGGCACGGTGTCCTACATACTGCCTGAGCTGCCACCAGCCACCTCGCTGCCTGCAGAGCTCCTCAGCTATTAAAGTCACACTATAAAATGTAATTTGCCTTTATATCTTAAGCTCAAAAGCGCCTTTAAATTTGATATATGCACTCCTTCCCTGAAATCTAGATTTTAACGGTGCTTCTTTCACGTGCAAGTGCTGCCCACAGGTGCCAGCCAGACTTTCTGTATAGGGGAAACAGAAAGCTGATAAAACTTAGGATAAAACATTTATCATGTTTCATTAGACTAGACTGGAACAGAATGAAATATGTGTCATTAATCTGCTACTCTGTGCATATCTGCCCAGGGAGGGGTGGTTTGCCTTGGGTACCTGCTGGGAGTGAGACCGGAGAGAGCTGAAGAGGAGGGGAAAGTTTGAGTTTTGTGGAAAAGACTGAACGAGAAGGACACTGGGCCAGAGGGCAGGGAAGAAACAGCACAAAGTCACCCCCGTAATCTGTATAAACACCCCTGGAGTCTGCTGCTGGATCCGAATGTGGTCCCAAACATCCCTCTGTTTATAAACACTCACTTCCAAAAGCTTCTGAGCTGCTGAACAAAAACAAACACCAGCCATGATATGAGATAAACAGGAAACGAGCCAGAGTAAACCCTGCAGTGGGAACAAAGCCTGGGAGAGCAAATACAGAGCCCCTGGGGACAGTGACTGGAAAACACGGGGAAAGGATGCTCGCAGGCATGGCAGGAACACCTATGGCCCTGCAAAGGAGGAAGAGCTCCACCAGGTTTTCCAGCAGCGCGGAGAACCAGGATGAGCTTTACAGCTTGGCAGAAACCCCCCTGGAAGACTCCAGGCTTTTCACCTCCAAAAACCACCAGAACTGCAATGCCAGGCACATGGGCTAAATGGCTGCTGCCCACTGTGAAATCCTGATTAATCCGGGCAGATGCTGAAGCCCTGGCAGCAAATGGCCAAGCAGCAACTGTTCCTCCTCTCCCGTGCTAGAAAAAAGCCTGGCTTTGAGACATCCCACTTCACCCAGGGCACCCAACTTCTGCAGCCAGGAAAACCCTTCCCGATTACAGGGTGCCTGGCTCCAGGGGAAGGATGGGCTACAGCCAGCTCAGATAACCTGGGAACAACAGTGACTCACCCACGGTGTGGAGAAGGCAGCATCAGACACCGTGAGAAACCACAGTGGGGGACAAGGTGCCACCACCTCGTGCCAGCCCAGGCTTGCTCCTTGGGAAGATGTTGCTAGACATGCCCAGGGACAGGAAGAATTCCCACACGGGATGGCATCACTTCACCAGCTTCCAGCCTTTGGAATGCTGCCATCCTACCTCCCAAATCCAGACCTGAACAGTTCAGAGGATGAAGGACACCTGTGACCCAGGGCACATTTCATCATGATGGGGAGGAACCCATCCCATGGACAGGAGGCTTCCCCCTGCAAAGGGAAGGAAATAGCAGCCCATGCTCTGTGGCACAAAGACCGCATGGGATGATGGGCGCACATCCAGCCCAAAAACTTTTGGCTTTTTTTGTGTTGTTTTTCGTGTGATGGAATTGAAGGGTTTCCTGCTGCGCTCTGAAAAGGCCAGAAACAATAACCTTTGCAATTAGCACTTGGCAGAACAAGCTCCTGTCCACAATAAATTAACGGAACCAATTAGGGAGGAGGGAAAATCATCAGATGCCATGAGGTAAATCCCAGCTCTGCCAGAGTATGAGCAGAGGCCATTCCGGAGCACGGCCACTCTGGGACATCCTGCTGGCTCCGAGGAGAGACAGACAAAGGCTTCCTCCCTGTGCCCAAGCTTTGTCCCAGCCAAGGGAGAGGTGGAAAGCCAAGCCACGCTTCTATTTGAGACTTGTCATATGAAATTGATTGCCTTGTTCACACTTTACTGGTGGCAACCACGTCCCAAAGGGGCTTCTCAAGGCAAGGGGGGTCACAGACCAGTCCCTCAAGGGGTGAAGTTCTCAGCTGGGATGTGATGGGTGGATGAACTGTGTTAGAACATTTTCTCTTAGCTTTGTTTGCTCCAAGACCTTCAGTTCCTCCCCGTTGCAGCTTGTATCTGTGGGACACAGAGGCTCCCTGCCTGCCACTCCCCTGGGACAGCCCATCCTGCCAGGGGGACACTGAGGAGCAGGGCTGGCTGTCCCTGTGCAACCTCACCGGCTGCTTGTGGCCAAGAGCTGCAGCCAGTGCCACCACTGAGAGCAGAGACCACCAGGATGGGGACACATGCCAGAGAGGGTTCCCAAGGCTGAGCCATCCTCAACAACAAATGTGGCCTGAAATAATCAGAACCCTGATTTTCCAGCCCCTACCTTGTCCAATGTGTTCCATTCTTCCATCCAGCTGAAGCAGAAAACCGTATTTCAGCTTTAGAAACACATTTGACCCATCCTAGGAAAGATCACTCTGATGCTGTGTTCAGATTGACTTGGACATGAGAAAAGGCGTGTGCTCCAGGAAGGGAGTAAGGAACCATAAACGGGCAAAGTGACAAACAGCAGCACGTCAGGAAGGGGAGATGTGCCTGGTGGGCTCAGCAGAGATCACTCCCAGACCCATCTGTTGTCACCTCTTCATTAACGAGCTGGAAAAAGAAGTAAAGAGCAAATAACAGAACTGGCAGACCCCGCTACATTAGGAGGTGATGCCATCCCACAGTGAAGGACAGGGACATAAAACAAATGAGAAGACAGGTTAGAAATCAGGGTAGGAAATAAAGAACAGTGAGAAAAATGTCTCTCCACACAGATTTACAGAGGGGATCAAAACCATTCAGGCAGCCAGAAATTCCCCTCTGCAAAGGGTTCTGGTATTTCAGATTTGTAGGTACTGCTAAACAAAAGCCAAAACCGTCCCCAGAAGAAAGTGAATATGTGTCCCTGGTTTCACGTGTCAGACAATTATTTACTGTTTGCTGGGGATTTTTCTCTCTGAAAAGGAAGTTCATTAATATTTCAGACAGCGGGGACAAGAAGATCTGCCCCTATGGACATCTCCAGAGTCACCCCGTGGGAATTCAGTCCCATCACTCACTATCCAAGAAGCCCAGGGATATGCACTTGGTCTGATTTCATAACCTCAGAGTACATCCAACTTCAGCTCCCAGGCTTTTCTTCTTCCTTTCTCCTCAGAACCCTTTTTTTCTTTAAGAGGAGTTACATGAACACTCAACTCCCAGAAGCAGTGCTGTAAGGAAACAGGAATACTCAGATGAGCCTCCAGCATCCCTCTCCAGCCAGCAAAGCTCAAAGGAGCCAAGCAATCAATTCATGCACCCAGAAAAACTCTCAGAAATTCTTAAGGCGACTCCATGGACTGCATGCAAAAGAAAACCCCAATGAGGAGTGATTTGGAGTGTTGTTTTTAAAGCCACAGTCAAGGTGTAAGAGCGAGCAGTGCCTTGGTGGTTCACTCGGGGATCTCCTGCAATTCACCTGGATGTGGACACAAGAACAAGATTTAGACAAGACAGATGCACACACAAACAGCCAAGAGGAGTAGGAGGGCTGAATAAACACACAGCTCTGGGGTTTCAGTGGCTATATACAGATATACCTTATTTTTTTTAAGTGTATATACAATATAAGATGGATGCAGAGACGCTCAGAAATCTTTGAAGATGACCTGATGAGGTCTCAGTATGAAAAATCACCCTTCCCACAATTTTTTACTCTTCTTCCTTGCTTTCTCCTCTTGGATTAGAGAGCCAGCACGCTGGAGTATAAATGAACACTCAGCAACACTGGCCTTCTCCCAAGCCTTAAATTGTTTATAGCCCATTCGATCTGCACTTACAGCCTTGGATCTGCTAATCCAATTGCATCTTCTTTCTATGGCTGGGCTTTTTTTCCTTTTAAACACCATCTTATCTAATCAGCACCATTTGCATTGTGTGAAGTCTATACGTGCTCCAAGAACCCAGTCAATCAGATTTAATACATCAAAGAGCTTTTTTTCTAAAGCTCAGCAATTTTTCTTTTTTTTTTAATTTAAGCATGAATACATGTGCTTAAAGCAGGGATTTGTGAAGATTCTGCAGGACTGGGTTTTCTTCTGATTTTTAGGGAAAAATATGGTGCTGAAGTGTGGCTGGAGTTTCTGTGTTCCTGCACCACATCTTCCTCTCCACTTCCCAACCCCTGGAGCGGAGATGCTGCTGTGACCTTTTTCCACGTAATTTACCTGGGATAGGCACAGTTTGTGTGGGGGCACAAGGACACCTCTGAGCAAGGAGAGCAACCACAGCTCCAGCAGGACTCCAGAACAGGCCACAGGACACAACGGTGGCTTGGTGGGGATCCCAGGAAAGCTCTGCACATCCCGCACATTCCCTGAATGGCTGGTGCAGTGATGGGAGCAGTACCAGAGGGTGACAAGTGGCCTGATGGACCTCAACTGATCTCCTCGCTTCCCAGCTGGCTCCTGCTGCCCTCAGCCACTTGGATTTCCTGAGAGGCCAAAGACACGTCATCCCATAGGTCACTGGAAGGAGGAAGCCTTCCAGGCTGCTGCAACTTGCTGGTTCCTGATTTATAAACACTCTTCCCCTTCCAGTGCTGATTCATGCAGCAGAGAATGTTCCTTCTCCCCTCTGTGCAATTACTGAGCACAAACATTGGCTTTTAATTACAAGATTAAAGTTCCCATTAAAAATGAAATTCTTAGAGGCTTAATAACCAAAGTTTTTAGGAAGGGACTGTGATCCTACTTGCAAAGACCAACCACACAGACCCCTTTAACTTGGCATATCAAACTGGGCACACATTTGCTCCCATTCTCCAGAGTCCTTCCTCCGTGCCTGCAATTTCTCCTCAGATTTGACCTCTAGTTTCCCTAGACGGCAGTCACTGCTGCAGAAATGCAGCTGAAGTCTGCAGGTTGTTCTCCAGCCCACTTCTGAAACCTGATGGAAAAGCAACCATGTCACCTCAGCTCCTTCTGCCACTTCCCAGCTATGGTAGACATCAGAAGAGGGGTTTTGCCCAATATTCACACAGAATCCTTTGAAAAGTTCACCCAAATTTGTATGAAAAAGCAGATTTCTGCTGTTTAGGCATGGCATGACCAGCCCAGGGCTCTCTTTTGTCCTAGACCTCATCCTGAAGGGTTTGAATTAGGAGCAGTGGCACCACAGCTGTTGCCTCTTGGATCTACCCTGAATGGAGAATCCCAACTGTCCCCTGCCACAAGGCTCTGAGTGGGATCAAATTAGAGTCAGGATGAAGCCAGAACACAGATCTGGGTCTTATTGGGTGGTGGGTGTTATTTTTCCTCTCTCAACAAACAAAAAAAGGAGAAAACACTCACATCTATGACTTTTCCACCAACTCATTCACTCCTCCCCTACCACTGCTAAAATAATGACACCCCAAAAACATCCCAACCCCACTGCTAAAAAAATGATATCCCAAAGACTTCACAGCCTTCTCCTGCCAGACCAGCTGAGTCCCACCCTGGTGAGGGACAGGTGTCCTCCTTTTCCTGGAAAAGCTGATCCTGAGCTTCAATTAAAGTGGATTTCAATAGACTGGAATCCAACAGGCTTCCCAGTTATTCCCTTTTTCTTTCTGGGTGTGTTTGGTCACCAAGTCTTGTTTCTCTCTGCAGGGAATTCACTCACTAAGCCTGCCTGCTTATTTAAACCTCAGCAGCCTCAGTCCACTGCCATTTTGCCACCTGAGACCAAAAACCTGGAGTCCCTGGGTCATTAAAAGCGAGATGCAATTAGCACCAATTCTGCCTGGCTCACTCCCTCCTATTCCATGCCCATGTCTGAATCTCCTTCCTTTGTGAGCTCTAATGCGTGTTTAATGTGCAACTTAATTATTTGATTACAACAGCGTAATTGTGTAATTGTAATGTATTGTGCAAGTTGGCTGAAAGGAGAGGGGAGACATTTGCTCAGTGACGTCGAATCCACAGAACAACAACAGCATCGAGGAAACAGAAGAAATCCAATGAGACAATAATTTGGAGGAATAGTTAAGAAAATGGGCACTTTGGAAAATGAAAAGTAGCTGGACTTTTTTTTTAATCTTTATAATGAATTTATTCTTCCATCTCATTGCGTTGTGATCAGTGAGAAATTCCCTGCTCGTTGCCAAAGCACGAGCGAGAGCTTGGCTGTGCTGGAAGTGCGGGGCTGAGCAGCCTGTCCTGTCCCTGCCACATTCCTCCAAGGAAAACCTCAAGAAGTGCCCAAATTGTTCTGAGCTGGCTCTCGAGAAGTGGTAGCAGAGCAAACACACAGAGGTTTTACTGGATCAAAGGCACAGAGGTTTTACTGGATCAAAGGCACCCACGACGACCACGCGCGATCCAACGGAGCCAAGCAACCTCCCATGGAATAACCTTGCCATGGAAATAGGAAGAGATGCACAGAGGGCCTCATGGCAGTTAGTCAGAGTAGTAATTCAAGTACCTGGATGAACCCTCTGGGCCATCTCAGGGCGGCACATTTGCTCTCCAACATCTGGACTTTGGATCAGAATGCTCCTGTCCATGGATTGAACCCAAAAATGAGGGGAAAAACCCTGGAAAATTTTGATCAAGGTAAGCAACAGACACGAGAGCTCACTGCAAGGATTGCAAACCACATCTTGGAGATCAATTCTGAGCCCAGCTCCATGAGCTCTCCGGTTTCTCCTGCTCTCCTTCAAAAGACTTTAATGATTCCCTGTCCTCCAGCAGCAAGGAGAGCCACATTCCCAAGGAGAGCCACATTCCCAAGGACACCACATCAATAAATAAGAGGAGCAGCAGCTGAGACAGCCAGCTCAGCCTCCTCATCCCACATCTGGTGAGGTACAGACTGCCTGCACCATCCCCAGTTTCTGTGGGAGACACAAGCCCTCGGGAATTATTTTAGGGAGACCACTGAAGCTGTTTCTCATCAGCAATTGTGGATAACTGGCGAGGGCTCGTACCAGTAACGCTTTCCACAGCGAGGGTTTCTCCCGTCGGAGTGCAGCTCCTGCGGTGCTGGCAGCTGGACACGAGCCCTCACAGACAGGAGACCTGTACCCAAATCCTGGCAGCTGCACGCACCCTGCTACAGGCTGCTTTACAGGTGACATTTCCACACAACTGGGCTTACGCTTGGCCATTTCAGCCAAGGTTCTCCCTTGAAACAGCCATCCCAGGCCAAGCTTTGGCAAAAAAATTTTGGGATTCCGACCCATTTCAAAGCCTGCTCTGGTCTGAGCACAAACTCCGGAGTAAGGAGCACTGAGGCTGCTCCGATGTCAGCCACGCAAAGAGAGGCAGTGACAGCCTGTCCATCTGCCAGCTAGCCAAATAGGATTAAGGAGCAAACTCCGGGATGTGGAAGTGGTCCCTCTGCCAGTAACACTGAGCTCTTGTAGCAATGCCAGCCAGGCAGGGATAGTGAATGGAACCAAATAATTGCAGTTATGCCCAGACTAAATGTGCCACAATTTTAATTAATACTCTTAGGTAAGACCCAATTTCAGTCCAAAGGGACTGTTTCTCCCTGGGGTGTCTCACTGTGTTCATACCGGGGTTAACAGCACAACACACACAACTACAATGTAAAGCTTCCATCCCCAGTTTGCCCATGAAAACCACCAGGAATACCGGGGACTCCACCCTTTCCCAGAAACAGGCATTTTGGAATTTGAATCATACACCACAACCCTCAAAAATTCTGCCATCTCCAAGCTTGCAGTGAGACAAGGAAATATTTTCTACCAAAACAAGAAGTCAGCAGTCAGAGATGATGCTTCAGGATAAAAGTGTTTGTTTGGTGGAGTTTACTTTTTAGAGAATGTCATCTGAAGCCAGAGTAAAAACATTTCTGGTTTACAATTAGAGAAAATAAAGATTTGTATGCACGCTCAGCTTAAAATAAAAAGGAAAAAAGAGGATTTAATGGAATCCTACCAGAGCAGATTTGGCATATCCCACACATTCCATTGCTTTAGAATAAAAATAACAAGCAAACTTTCTGTGCTGAATCTTTCTTGCTGTTTGGCTGACTGCAAGGCAAAAAGAGGCTGCAGATTGGCCTGGGCCATCAAGGATTTCCAAAGCATCTCTCTCACATGCAATCAGGGCTATATCAGCTTTAAAAGCCACCACTGATTCCTCTGCCATTCCGGAGGAATTCATTAACATTTTGCTCCTGGACAAAGAGGAGAGGCCTTCTCCTGTGGATGTGGGCAGCTGCTGGACCCCCCTGCAGCATCCATCACCCAGCATGTGAGGTCTGGAATTCCTGCCGGTGCACCAGAGTGTTTGTGTGCATTTCTGAGTGCCTGAGAGTTATGATGTTGTGCCAAGGCTTGTCTGACTCTTCGGGGAGGTCACGCAGACATGTTGTAATTCAACAGACGTGCAAGAAACACAATTTAGCACCATCTTTCCACCTTCCAACAACTCTCGCTCCAAGGAAAAGGAAAACAAAACAAAATGTTCATAACGCATCAGTGACGGGTTCCCGATCTCACAGCACAGCTGCTGCCTGTGCTGCCCAACACACAGACAAAATCGGGGATGGGAGGAGATTTGGAGTTGCTTTTCCAGAGGAGCGAGCCACAGGCTCATCCACTGGTGTGATCTCTCACAGCTTCCCTGCAGTGAGGGCTGGAAACCTCTGTCAGGGAAGGAAATCTGGATTAGTGCTGCTAATTAAAAGGGACAGAGGACATGGTGGGCAGGACCAAGTATCTTCTCTTTAGTGGAGGAGATGCATACAGGATGTCACAGAATCATGGAATGGCTGGGAATGGAAAGGACAGGGACACCTTCCACTATCTCAGGTTGGTCCAAGCCCCATCCAACCTGGCCTTGGACACTTCCAGGCATCCAAGGGCAGCCACAGCTTCTTTGGACACTCTGTGCCAGGGCCTCACCTCTCTCACAGAGAAGAATTCCTTCCCAACATCCAGTCTAAACCTACCCTCTAGCAGTGGGAAGCCATTCCCCATGTCCTGGTACTTCAGACTCTTGTAAACAGTCTCTCTCCATTTTTCTTGTCGGCTCCTTCAGGTACTGGAATGTCCCAGTAATCTTAGATGAAATAACTCAGTATGAGCTACAGCCTAAAAATGTGTGTGTGGACACTTGGCAATGCTCTGTACCTCCATCATATCTCTTCACATCCTTCATCATTGCCAAAAAACTGCTAAAATTGGCACAGAGCCCGTCCCAGATTTTGGACCAGGTCTTTTTCACATGAGCACAGGCCACAAGCACTGCCAGAGAAGCTGCAAGTCAAAGGGACCGGGACACAAGGACAAGAGGCAACGGGCACAAAGTGATGCCCAGGAAGTTCCAGATGAAGAGGAGGAAGAACTTTTCCTGTTTAGCGACTGAGCACTGAACAGATTGTCCAGAGAGAGTGGGGAGTCTCCCTCACTGGGGGTATTCCAGGACCACAGGACCCACTGTTGTCCCTTCCAGCCTCACCCATTCTGGGATTCTGTGACATCCAACACATTCATTTTAGCTGGAGGGTTAAGGGACCTCAAAGTCAGGGAAGACCACAGAAATTATAGATTGTGATAGCCTGGGAACACTCTTTCCCATTGGGCTGGACTAGATCTTCCAGAAAAATTCTCCAGCTTTGCCGAGGCTTCACCGCTTCTGTTGGGAAATGGTCCAAGATTTTACAGACAAAGCCCATAAGGGAAGTTCCTCCAGGACAAGCACACACAAAGGTGCCACCCCTGGCTGAGGAGGCGTCCCCAGTGCCAGACCTGGAACAGAACAGGAGAAGAAGCACCACCATACTTTTAGCAAGTTTCCTTGAACTTCTCACTAAGTGTCAGAGGGATACTGGAGGGATGAATCCCTGCTCTCCTATCATCCTCCAAGAGAAGTTGGGGTGCTGTTTCTGAATTTTCTTTTGGTTCTTTGAAGCTTAGAGTCATCAGGCCTCTGGTCTCAGAAGAAAACCCACTGTCTTTCCTGCTTATAGACTCCAATCCAGCTGTCTTATCCTGTGCATGGCTCTGAAACATGGACATTTTCCCATTTCTCTAGGAATGTCCTGACCAGTTGCATCCCTTCCTCTTCTCCCTCCTTCTCCATTGTTGATGAGCCCCTTGGCCTCTCCTCTGCCCAACCCACACGTGCTTAATTGAAAAAAAAATTACAACCCAACACTGTTCCTTATAGAAAAGCAGCTTTCCATGTAGGCATTAAATACCAATTACACGAGAAGCCATGCACTGCTTTAATTACACTCATGAAAAATCATCCCATTATTCAAGTTTCTAATCAGCTAATTTCTCATAAAAAGGTGGAAACTGTTATTTTATCGATTAACTCTTAACAATCACCCAAATGAATCAATTCTACTTTTTTTTTTGCATATATCCCATTTTACAACAGGGAGAATATTCCTTTATCAGGGACTTGCCTGAGTGTGAAATGAGTTCCTTACTTCTTGTTTCTGGCAGTGCTGTGCTTCCCTCTGGGGCTTGTGGTTGGAATGTGGGCTCCTTGCTCTCTCACCCCCCATCCCAGCATCCAACATCTCCATGGAAAGGGCGCTGTCATCTTTCAAAGCTCTGATTTGGGAGACTGGGTCCACTCCAGATCAAAAAGACCTGCAAAAATAGAGGGTGATACAAGAAACAGCTTTGCCTTTTGAGGAGAGATGAAAAGAGCTCGACTCACTTAGTCCAGCAAAACAAAAGCCAAGAAGGGACATGGCTGGGGTCTAGAAATACATGGAGGGCTGGAGAAGGGAAAAGGGAGGGAGGAAAACAGGGGGGAAAACAGACATTCCAGTCGATGAACAAAGCAGCTGGGAATTAATATAAGCTGGAGTTTAGAAACACATGCTGAGACTTTTTAACAGGCTTCCCTTGGGAGTTGCTGGGCAAAACCAAAAAAAGGGTTTTTGCATAACTCAAGCTCCTGCAAGGCATTTGCAATGGTTGGGAAGGAACATCAGGCTCCACGGAGCCTGTCCTGTCTTCACAGAGGGTTTTCGGGGATCCACAGCCAGCCCAGACAAGAAGCCACTTGATTAATTATTGCCTCTGCTGACTTCTCCCACCTACTGCTCCGTTCAACCCCAATTATTCAGGATCAGCTCCTAACAATCTATTGAAGAGGTACAGCTTTTCATTTGCATAAGCAGTTTCAGCCAACACAGTCTGTTGAGACAGAAAATATTCACTGAATATTTAGCAAGTCTGATGGCATTTCAAGAGCATGTGATGGCACACAATTGATGACATCATGCATTTCTCCAATTTCCTGAAACTGAAGTCTAATGTGGCCCAGAACTTCCCCCAAAACTGATTGGCTCAGGGTTAAAAAAATAATTAAAATAAAGAAATGTATGCAGAGTGTTTTTACAGAGTGTTTCTAGATTTAGATGCAACTCCCAGAGAACACCATCCAGCAACATCAAAGTTTGTACAGAACTGCAAAATTAGATGCAAAGCCCTGGAGTAGGACTAGAGATTAGAGACAAGTATTTCTCTCCTTCTCCTGGGAGAGGTGCAACGAGCTGCTCTGTTGAGGTCCCAGGTGGGTTTGAGCCACAAACCCACTGTCAGATCATATAATCCCCAGCCTGCCATTCCAGCCTGGCAGGTGGCTGTGGCCCAGCTGTAGGAGCATGCCCAGGTTTCGGAGAGACCAGCTCCTTGCTGGGATTGGCTCCTGAGTACTCATGAGCAGAGATGTTCCCAGAGCAATACATTTTTTTGCTGTTGTGACTTCTCCTCCAATATCTGAATATCCCTCAGCTGGGGTGGATCAGTATCGGTGCAGAAGTCTCCACGTGCCTTTCTCCTGTCCCAGGGCTCTTTTCCTGGCTCTGTTCCACACATTCTACAGCACTTGGAGCCATCACCAGTCCATTAAAGGATGCTCCACGGGGACCTGGCTTGTCCCTAGGAAGGGCAGCCAGCAGCACACATCTGGCTGCGTGTCACATGGCCTTACACAATCACAATCCCTTTTCAGCTCCCAAATCATAGAATTTGAGAATGGTTTGGGTTGGAAGGGACCTTAAGGACCTTCCATTATTCCAGGCTGCTCCAAGCCCAGTCCAACCTGGCCTTGGACACTTCCAGAGATCTAGGGGCAGCCACAGTTTCTCTGGGCAGCCTGTGCCAGGGCCTCACCTCCCTCAGAGGGAACAATTCCTTCCCAATATCCCATCCAAACCTGCCCTTTTCAGCTTTAAGCCATCCCCCCTTGACCTGTCACTTCACATCCTCGCCAAAAGTCCCTCTCCAGCTCTCTTGAGCAAATCTCCCAATCCTATTCATTTTTCCCATGCATTTGGTGCTACAGGAACACCACGTCTGACCCCAGCATGGGCAGGAACACCCCGGGAAGCTGCAGACACACCAATTCCCATTTGCCTCCATTCCATAGGGAGTGGCCACCCCTCTTTCCTGCCCTTGCTCCCATCCAACAGCTACGGAAGAAGCATTTAGAGCACGAGCAGCGCGTGGCAGCACGGCATGGGATAGTGCAGGACAGACCAGAGCTGGGACAGCAGCTGGAATGGGGAACTGCCAGTGGAAAGGGTGCAGGATGCAAACAGCCTCTGCTGTGGGAGGGACAGCCTCACACCCCTCCCAGCTGCTCTGAGACTGATGTCAGACGTGTCTGGCAAGTCTCACGCATGAAGAAGTGGCACCTGCACTGTATGGTCACATCCAACAGCCCTTGGTAAAATCCAGCTGGCAAAGGATTAACACCTGGGCTGGCCCTGTGGGCAGCTTGTTCCATACTCACTCAAGCACTGTGTGAGGGATGCTGGGCACTGACAAGCTCTGCTTGGGGTAAAATAGAGACCAACAGCGGGCTGAGAAACACAACGAATCCCTGAGGGAGCCTCCAGCATTCCAGGCTGTTCCCAATATCCTCAGATCCACCCTCTCGCCCTCTGTAGTCGGGTGAGTAAAAAGTTTTGCTCTTTGTTGTGAGGAGCAATGCTGTCAGAAGTCCTGTCTGCATTGAAAAAGTACCTCCGCACCACTGCGTACCCAGGACAACAGCCCTGGCCGCCAATTTTAACTGATACAAACCAGGAAATCTTTCCTTACCAATACCTGTTGGCTCTGAGGGAAAAAGGACCATAAATCTACACCTGACTGCACTGAAGCCCTGCCATGCCCTACAGAGCATCCGCACGCACACACTCCCCCACCCTGTGCTCCCAACATCTTTCAATACCACAGCACTGGGAGGAAAACCACGAAACCATCCCAGAGAAATCTCCCCCCAAAGAGTGCAGTCGCCCGAGTCTGTGAAGAATAATAAATGGCCCCCCTGCGCCGTTCCCACTGCCCGCCCTCCCTCGGGAAGCCTTGTTCAGCCTCGGGAATGCTTTCACTTGTGTGGCCTGGGCCAGCATCCCCCAGCAGGGAGCTAAAGGAGGGGGCAGGTCTGCAGGCTGCCGCTGCGGCGGACAATAGGCAGCGGGAGGGAAGGGGGAGAGCGAGGAATGCTGCACGCTTTGCCAGGCATCGCTCGGGGCGGGATGGAGGGACAGGAACGAGGCGGCTCAAAGCGTCAGCGCAGCCAGAGCCGCTTGATTTATTCTCCGCCGCTGCAATTATTTATTCATAAATTAAACAGAAAGAGGAGCGAGGCCGGATGCCTGCTCAGAGGTGGTATTTGTGGGAGGAAGGAAGGTGCAACGACCCCACCCAGGGACGGCTGTCTGACAGTTCTCCTTCCCCAGCCGCAATCGTAACCTCCGGTTTAATTATCTTAATGGGAACAGGGGTGAAGAAAAAAATACAGAAGACAAGAGCAGACACTTTTTCTCAGGCAAAGGCTTCTCCTGATGCCCAGCAGTGGTGTCAGGCTCACTGTGCCTGCTCCCTGGACATCCCGTTGTCCCACATCCCTTGGGAAAAAGCCACAGACTTTCAGTCCCACTATATTCTTCTCCTGTCAGCACAAAGACTGCTCTGTGAAACACTGCCCACGGGGCTGATGGAGGGATGCTCCTCTCCTCATGCCCTTCCCGGAGATGTTCCCCAGCCACATCCAGCCCTGCTGGCCAGGAGACCCCACCTGGGGATTCTCTGACCAGTGAGGACAGGCTTTCGTGTCAGGGAAGGAGTGAAAACGCCCAGGGAAACAAAGAGAGAACAATTAAATGAAACAGCTCGCTACCACGAGATCAATGCCATTGAATAAGAGATTTTCAGGCCAAGCCTTGTGGGTCTCAGAGACAGCCTGAACAAGCGAGGAAGAATTTGGACAGATGATCAGTACCAATGAACCCAAGCACAGCTTCCCAAGTGCCAGGTTTTGCTCTGGGATCTGAAGACAGCACACTTTGGGGAGGGGTATTTGCCTGCTGGCTCTTTGCCGCTCAGGAATCTCATTTTCCAGGATGTCAACAAGGCCAGGAGGGCTAGAACTGTACATTTGCCTTTTAGTGACAGCTGAACTACACGAAATCTGGCTCTGGGGCTCTTGGAAAGCACAATAAATACCGTTAAGACTTGCAATAAAACTGCTCTGCTTGGCAACAGGAGGCTTTTCTTATCCACCGCTCTTCCATGCTCCTTCGTCTTGGCTCACCAGGAGCCAGGGTTTGGAGCCCAGCCTTCCTCCCAGCACCTCACAAGTGAGCAAATCAGCTCCCTGCTCTGGAAGAAGGAGAGAACGAGGTTCAGCAGAGCCCCAGGCAGCTTGACCATGCCTGGCATGGGGCAGAGGAGCCCCTCTCTGCAAGGTCTGCCCGACCCTCTGGCACCACACAACTGAGGAGGGGCTTCATCCCAAACTTGTGTGATCCCAACCCCACCAGGCACTAGCCTGGCTCTGTGCTGTTCTACAAATGGGTCTATCAATCGTAAGTGGATTTTATCTTCTCAGAGTGAGGGAATAAAGAGGTGAAAGAGACCTGGTGGGTCAGCAATCCCTGCAAGCGACACCTACTGCAACTCCATAGGGATCCTAAACAAATGCCACCCCAGAACCACCCTGGAACACCAGCTGGAACAGCTCAGAGCACAGACTCATGCAATTCCCAGAGGCGAGGAGGAGGCTGACCCATCCCAGCACCAACAGGGCCGTTAAACCACCATGTTCTCCCACTCTTGTCTTGCTGCCCCAGGCTCAGCAGCTCCCCCAGCTCTGGCCATTCCAGAGCATGGGATTCAAATATTGAGCATGTTTAAATATTACATGGGAAAATTAATAATAAATAGAATGAAAAGTATTGTTTACCCCTAAGTGGGGACATCACTCACAAAAACAAGAGAGGCAAGAGGAGACTGTCCCCAGGGCTGCGAAATGTTACAGCCCCACCTCCACTTTGTCACCAGAGTCCTTCACAGAACTTATCAGAGACTTAAACCAAGAAATACAGCACATGATGAGAGAAGGCTCCCTCTCCAAAACCTCAGCAGTGTGCAAACCCCTCACTCCCAAGCCCAAAAACTCCTTCACCCAAAACTACACCCCAAATCTGGTCCTTGTGCAAGGAGGAACCAGGCAAGATGGGATCCCCAAGCTCTCCACCCACATAAAACCAATCCATACCAGCTAGAGGAGCAAGAGATGTGTTTCCATGTCCTTAGGATGACACAAAATGTCTCTGAGTCATCCTGAGTCATTCCTGGAAGTTATTAGCATCTCCCCTTCTTGCTGCTCTGAAAGCTCCACTCCCAACATCTGCCATGCTTTCATGGCTGAAGAGGACAAGGAGAACACATCACTCCTGAGTCTCAGTCTCACACGCACACAGAGTGAAATGCAGCTTTCAGCCCATCTTTGGAGCCCAGCAGAGGTGGGAGCAGGCAGCCCTGCTGCTCCTAGAAGGATCTCTCTCCAAAGCTCCTGCAAACGGCTCCACACATTTTAGTGACAGCATAATTGTACATTATCTCCTACAATTTCACTCTGATGATTTAGGGGACAATACAAAGAGCAGGGAGACTGTAATATTCATATTGACATTCCCCCAAAAAGCTGCCTTTCCTGGTAAAGCCCTTGTGTTATGAATATGGAAAGCTGCCTGGAGGCTCTGCTTAAACACAGTGTGTTGGTGTTTAATCAGAGGAGGTGGAGCGGGAGCAGCTCCTGCGCAACAACAGCCCGGCACTTTTTAGGATGTGCAAGACATTCTCCATTTTCATGGACAATTCTGTTTACAATCCCTGCTTTAAAACAGCTTATAAAAGATTCACTCTGCCTCAGTGTTTGAAACAAGAGTTAGTCAGAGAACAGGATTCCGTCTGATATTCCTTCCCCATGGGAATTTCTAATGAAAACCATTTTTTGTCTGAACTTTTCCATAAGGAACAAAAAGAATTTTTTTTCTTCCTTGGTAAAAAAGAAGACTTAAATACTTCAGCCACAGCCCAACATTCCATGAATTGGGATGGCTGCCAGAGTGCCTACCGAGAAGAGGAAGCAAGGGAAGACTTGCACAGGAAGAGCTGGAGAAGGGAAGCACAGTGTTTTATGGACTGAGTGACCACCAAAAGTGATGCCAAGTTTTTGCTGGGAATCCAGTTTCTATGACTTTCGGCAAGGACGAGAATTCCAAAAGCTGTCTGTGCCTTTGGGTGCACATCTCCCAGGAACAGAGAAACTGGATCTTCTGCATCTTCTACTAAGTTGACTTGGAGGACAAGTAAATGCTTGGGCCAAACAGTGAAAAAGAACATTCTTTTTCCTTTTCCCCACCAAGGGTGAAATCCATGGAAGCTTGTGGGATTTTTGTTCAAGAGTGCAGCCGAGTCATGACTTCCCCCATGTGGTTTTTCTCCACAGTCCATGAATCTGTCTCCACACCCTTGATGGACACCTGGCCCCACGGCTGCCAGATCCCACCTTGACAGCCACGAGGAGGAAATTCCCCCCGGCTCCCTCGCTTCCCTCTCTGGATGCAGATCTGGCAATCGATTGTTTCCCTTCAATGCTGCTACAGAGAAAGGAGAGTCTGATTTTGACAGATTTATATTTAGACTCACTTTCTTTCATTTTTTTTTATTTATTTAAGGATTTCTGTTTACCTTCTGGGTAGAACTCTAAGTTCACCCACGGAAGCAACCACTGAACCATGGAAAACAACAAAAAGCAAAGGATGTACTAAAAAAAAATCCATAGTATCTGTAATACCTCAATTAAGGGAGCATAAGTATTGAAGCCTGAAGTATCTTGATAATCTGAACCATCAATTCTGACAGCAGAAGGTGCTGTTACCAGAGCCGGGAAAATATCTTTGCCTTTCAGCTTACGAGCGGGAAATCTCTCTCACCCTGAAAAGACAAAAAATAATAACTACATAAAAATACTATTTTAAGTTCTGTCAGATTCCACATTTTTGGTTTGACATTCTACCTTTTGGTTTCCTACTGGTAAAACTGTTTTTTCCCAATCCCAAGAACATTCTGATTTGTCACTGTTGCTGGAAAGGTTTAAAAGAAAAGGTTTTTTCCACTTCCCTGAGCTGGCCAGTTGTCAGGGATTCAAGAATCTGGAGTATAAAAGGGGTAAGCAAACTTCTGGTCGTGGGCCAAATCTCAGAGAGTAGGGCAAGAAAATCTGTTCATAGATGACACCAGTGAACTAGAAAACACCTTCCAAGATGGTCAAACACTTCCTCAAAGAGGCTGGGAATGGGAATTCTGGGAAATAGTCGTGGTTCAGGGAGCATTTTGCTGTCAGGTGCTCTTTCACTCCAGTTCCTCCCTCTGAGGAGCAGCAGAACAGACAGCATTGGTATTTGGAAAGCTTTTTTGGTTCTGTACCCACACGTTCCTTGGACAAGCCCCCTCCAGAAGCTAAATCCTTCCATTTGATATCCTTCCAGGTCAGCGGCCAATCTATCACATCCCTGGTGTGACCTGGCTTTTTCAGGAGCCAGGAAGCCACGGGGAAGTGCTGCTCTAATCCCTGCAAAGGGCAGAGCAGCAAAGCCTGACCCTCGAGGCAGTGGCTGAAGTGCACAGCTCCTTCCTTGGCCACCTGAGGCTTTGTCCCGGTGATTCCGGGCAGGAGAAGGGGTTTTCTTCCCGGGCATGAGAAGAGGTTCAGCAGGATGCAGTGGGCATCTTGCTCCCAGCTTCAAAGCCAGGACAGACAGATCCTCCTGGGAAAGGGCGATGAGTGTCACCAGGAGCACAGAAACACTTCCAGCCTCGCGGCTCCAAGGCTTGGCAAGGCTGCCCGAACCTGGCTGAGTCCTGCCAGGCTCCCCACAGTCCTCACCTCCTGCTCCAGGCCCTGACTTCAGCCCAGCAAACACCATTGTCCTTTGGCCGGGCTGGACCTGCAGGGACCTTTCCCCAGGTCATGCTGGACTATTGCTCTTCCCAAGGAAACGCGAGGGATTGTGCCTGTTCCCATGCTGAGCTGGATATTGGGAGCATCCACCCAAGCGCAAAGCACAAGCTGGGCCTGCCCAAGAGCCATATGTCAGGAATGGGAAGGACATTCCAACCCACTCACCATGGAAATTGTCCCTCTGCCTCCCGGGCACCAATCACACACTCACCCGGCACAGGCCCCAGGGCTCCCTGGGACATCAGCTGCCAGCCAAGGACACAGGCTCCACTCATCCACTGCTCTCCCTCGAGGCCAGCTGAAAGGTTGGAACCAAACAACCACCAGGAATTCACATCAGATGTTTCTGCCCTCTATCCAGCCTCAATGCAGCGATGGGCACTGTGGGCTCTTCCGTAGGGAGCAGTAACAGCAGCTGACCCTTGGCATTCCCCAGGGGATTCCACTGGGGCCACCAGCACGACCGGGTCCCCAGCACAGGGGGACAAATCCCTCATTCTGGGCCACCAGCACTGATGGGTCCCCAGCACAGAGACAAATCCCTCATTCTTTGGCACACAAGGGCGTGAGTGCTTCCAGAGTGGTGCTGAGACCTCTCAGCCCCAGGCACGCACCCACCCCTCCCCAAGTTTTTCCCCAAGCTTTTCCCCAGGCTGCTCCCAGCAGCTGAGCCTGTCAGAAGCACCTGGCCTCGAGCCACCTGAGTTAGTGCTGTGTGCTGGAGGATGAACTCGGGAGCCCGAAGCACAGCTTCATTTTATTGCAATAAAGAGGAATCAAGTAATGACAAGGCGAGGGGTGAGCGATGGGGTAATGGGAGAGCTGCCACAGAACAGAGCTAAAGGAGACCAGCTCCTCCTGCTCTTTGCCTTCACCTGCTGCTCGGAATTGCCTGTGGAAGTGCCAGACTCTGAGGAGAAAGCTGTCACTGAAGGACTAAATCATGAACAACTTATGCTCAGCCTTTGAGCCCGGCATCTTCCTCCAGCTATGGAATTAATGAGAGCCCCCCAGCCCTGGCTGCTGCCCACCTGCCCAACCAGGCTGCACCTCTGCTTTGAAGGCCCCCTTCCATCAATACTGCATTACCAGCACTTGCTGGAATTGCCACCCAGAAATATTGCCAAGCACAGGGAATTTGCTGTTACGGCAAGGGAAAAGTGGTCCTGCACAGACACAGCTCTGCTTCAAGGAGAGGCCTGCAAAGGAATGGGTGAAGCCCTGAGGTTTGCTGGCAGGATGAAGGGGTCCCCCAAGGCAGGTTTGCTTTTACAATTCCTCGACCAAGCAGATTTTCATGGTACCACACTCTCAGCCCCACTAAGATCTCAGGCAAGCTCAGCTGATCACTTACCCTAAATCAGGGCCATCTCCTGGCCCTCTCAATAGCAGGGCCCTTTAGCAAAGCTAAGAGTATCCCAATATGTCACAAAGTCCACACAGAAACATGAGAGTGCTGCCAGACTCCAGGGTAAAAATCCAGCTCCACTCCCTCCAAGATTGTTTTAGCTGGGATGCTCCTTGAACTGGAACCACAGAAATAATTTGCCAGTGAGAAACCCAGACCTTCAGGTGCAATCCAGGTATCCATCCTAATTCAATTTTCCTGAAGAAGCAGAGTGTACCAGGACAATCAGAAAAGCAATCTGTAGTTTTCCTCGGATGCCTCACAGCAGCCCTAACGGAAGAACCACAAATGAGATGTCCTCCCCCACAACAAAATGAGATTTTAGCAAAGCCCACCTCCACAACAGATTAATAAATATGCAGAGAGTTTGTGCCAAAAAAACCCAGATCCAAGTTCCCTTAGAGATGAGGGAGACGGGGATGAGAACCCACTTTGTAACCTCTGTGACTGATAGCAGTCCCTACAAATAGCCAAGCGTGCCAGACTTCAAAGGGGTTGAGAGAGGATCCGACCCTCTCTTCCCCATCATCTGTGTGCACTTCCGATTTCGCTCCCACTGAGGCGCCCACGGTGCCCAGCTGGATGAACAGGAAGCTGATAAGCTCGGGGTATCACTAGTTTAGTGTGATAATCACAGTAGGCATGGCCTAGCAAGGAGAAGGACCACAGGGAAACCAGCATCATCCGCCACGGACCCCATGATGGAGCCCCCTCCTCTCGTCTGGAGCATCGCCTTCTAAAGGGGATAACAGCACTGCCCGGCTTCCATGGACCCTGGAAGGAAGGGGAAACACACTGAGCTGCTCAGGCACTGTGCTCACAGGAGCCAGGCAGGCCTTTCACCCAAGCAGCACATTAAATATAAAAGAGAAGTCACCATGGATGTTAATGTATAGCATCGGGATTTATTCCTCCCTCCTGTTCTCAGCACCACGTGACAACATTAATTAAATGTGTTTCTGACCCTGCTGCGCTTCTTTAAATATTTGCCATTCTCCACAAGCAGTGTTTGGTTAATGAAATGAAATTAATGAGCTCATTAGATTGTGCTGTAATCTTTCAGATGCGAGCCCAGTGCTCAGAATCACTGCTCCCTTTCTCCACTCTCGCGCTTTAACTCGGCGCATTCAGCTCCACAAGCAACGGCTGAACAGGGGAGTAATCAATTAACAGGGCAGCAGCCAGGGGAAGGAGGGGACACCAAGGCCAACGAGAGGCAGCTCGGTGACTTTCCCACGGGAGCTGATCCCGTGGTTCCGGGCGGTCCCTGGCACACAGAGCTTCGTTCGGCGGATGCTTCTCTGAGGTGAGGATCAGCTGCAGGAGCCTGATGTGGCAGGAGCCAAATCCATGGCTACATCCACTCCGATTTGTGTGGGAAAGCCAACAGGCCTAGCGAAAGAAGAGCTGGGCTTATAAACTTCCAGACGTGCCTCTAACAGCAGCCCTAGCTGTGGCTGAGACCCAGCAAGGACCGCACTCCCAACTGGCCTAGGCCATGAGGTTGCCCCCCTCCACTGACCCCTAAACCTCTTCCTGGAGCAAGGAAAGCCCATGGGGCCCATATCCCTTCACCAGACATCTCCCCACACTCTCCTCGATGATTATTCACCCTGATTCTCCCCATGCTGATCCAAACAACCCTCCGGCATCCAGCCTTTCCCACATTTCCCCCCAGCCCAGAGCAGAATCCGCACCCTGGTGTCCATCACTGAAGTACAGCCCCAGGAGCAGCAAGGGAGGCTCTTTGCCTTTGGGCTGCACCGCCTCACCAAGCCAGCACAATTCCCACCTTTTTCTTTACGAGCAGGAAGGATTCTCTCCAGAGCAGTGCTCTGTTTTCCTATTGTCTTGTGAAGCTTCGTCAAAGAATTAACTCAGATCAAAGAGTCTCCACAGCAGCACGAAATCCCCCGATGGGCAGGGAGAGGAGGAGGGGGGTGGACAATAAGACAAAAAACGCTCCAGTAAATCTCTTTCCAAGAAAGCAAACAGGGGTAGTTTCTGCATGCACATAAACCCCACAGCTCAGAGCCTGTGTTAGCTATGGTGACTCCCAATAGATCCAGAGGAATTCCGGGTAGGAAATGTATGCAAATCGAATTCTCTCCATGGCTGTACTCGCCAACAGATTGGATCACAAAGCTTTATCAGGCTCCCATCCCTAGGCTTTTGTCATTTACCTTTTAACCCAGAAGTCTCATGATGGTGAGCCAGGCCTGCTGGGATAAACAAGGAGGTGATGAGCACAGCCAGGAGGGAGCAAGAGGAAAGTGTTCCTACAATGAATCACTGAATAATCTCAAGGTTAAAAAAATAAGTGGTACCCCAAGTCCCCACAAAAGCCTCAAGGAAAGCAATGCCCCAACCACTACTGCAGAGCGCATGAAAAGAAAAACATCTTTGCGCTCACAGGTGGCAGGACCAAAGCTGGAAAACCCAAACTAACAATATTCCCACACTCATCAATTGCACCAACCTCCTGCCCCCAAGAGATGATCTCAGAGGACTCTTGAACTTTCCCCCCTCTGCATCTCACAGGATTATCCCACGTTAGCTTGAGCAATCCAGAATTGTCTCTGTCCGCTTGTCCAGGTGGACATCACAACCCTCAAAATGCCAGGCTGAGCTCAGATATCTCAGGGTTAGCCAGGTCTTTCACAACCCTTCACATCCTACCAGCCCACCCAGCGAGGTCTGACTTTCCTCTGCTTTAAAGGATCTGAACATCCCTGCCTTCAGTGACTGATGATTAAACAGAGGGAAAAGCACAGCTATCATTTATCCATGACCTTTGGGGGGCTGCAAATAACGCTGGCTGGCTGATGGCAGGTCCTCTGGCCACAGAGTGGAGGAGTGGCTTTCAAGGGCAGCAGGGAGAATAAATCCAGAGGTCAGGCTGACAGTTCCCCCCACTCTGCTGCTGAGAGGAGCTGCACACACCTGGCAGGTGGGAGAGATCACCTGAGGCAGTGGGTGCCACGTAGGAGATGATGCACAGAGGATGAGCAGGGGTGGGGAGTTACCACAACTCCTGGACAACTCTGAAAACAGCTATGCTGGATCTCCAAGGGGTTTTCCACCAGCAAACTCAGCAACAAAGATGTGGGAGGCTGAAGGAGGGCAGCCATTCATTGCACTGAGGATGGCCTCTGAGATGGTGTTTGCTGGGAATGAGTTACTCTGAAAGAGAAGGTTTCTGCTCCCAGGGCAGCAGCAACAGCATTTGTCACCACATTCATATCATATCTCTGAGTTTACAGCTGGATCCTGCCTTCCATCTCCCTCCAGAGGCAGCCACAGCACAAAAATCAGGTACCCACCTGTTCACAGAGCTTATTTTGCTCTTTGCAGGCTGTACAGAATCCATTGACGGGGAGGCAGAGCATGGCCAAGCACACCAGCAGGCTGGTTTGTGCACCTGGGAAGGCTCAGTGCCAGAAACCCATTTTCCAGAAGCCAACACTACCCCTCCCATAGGTTTGGGGTCCCGGCCCATGTTCACAGAGCAGCTGTGCCTCTTGTCTTCATCCTGGCTTAGCTGTGTAAGCAACGCTGCTTCCACAGCCTTGCTTTGTTTCAAGTGGGTGAACAAATCTTCAATCTTGTTTAAAATCAAATCAAAATTCAAATTTTGGCTCAAGTACTGCAGCCTGCTTATGCTTCAGCCTGGCTCCTACGGCCAGAGCGAACCAATGCCCACATCCCCGTGAGTATCTCCTGGCAGGTGACTTTGCCCTCACCCCCTGCCCTTCATTTTTCCCCACGGATGGGGTCCTGCAGGGATGCGCAGCAGCTCAAGCAGGAGATGCCTTTGTGGCAGCTGGAAGCGGAGCCGGGATCCACGGGGCGGGTTTGGTACAGATCCTTACAAATGCAACTGCTCTTCCGAAGTGTATTTATATCTTATCTGTGCTGTTTACCCATATGTTCAATAAATCATTATTCATTATCTGATAAGGTGCTTGCACGGAATTTCTAAGCCAGGCTTACAGTTAGCACAGAGTGGGACACGCTGGGAATACAAATGGAAAAATAAACAGAGCAGCTGTCTCCAGCGAGGCTGCTGTGCTGCCAGGGGACTGTGGTGACATTGCCAGCCAGGAGACCAAAGGCTGGGTCACCCGGCCCCTTGGGCTGGGGACAACAGGCCTGTGTTATGTAGAACAGCCTCATTTTCAGCTAATTACACATCCCAGATCCCTCCCGGTGATAGAAGTGACACTACAAAGCGAGTCATGTTTCCTCTCTTCTGCTCCTCATTCATCTCCGCCCTGCCAGGCCCTCACCACGGCCAGGCAGAGACAGGCTCTGCTCCTCAGCATCCACAGGAACCCTGCAAAAGCTTCAGCCTGGGAGCAGCAAGGGAAAAACCGGGAGTGTGGATCTGAGACAGCTTGAACGGACAGGAAAACCCGTCTTTGTGCTGTCTGTGACCCAGGCATAAAACCAGAGGAGAAAGATCAGAGCAAACCCAGAGCCCTCTCTGACCCTGTCCACTCCCGTTGCCTGTTCCTGCATGAAAAGGAGACATGGGAAGCACCTGGAGATGCTGCTCCATGGCACATCCCAACTCCTGCTCTCTCCCCTCTGGTGCTCCCTCCAACACCAGGAACCCAAACTGGCTCTATTTAGGCCAGGCAAAGTCTTACCATGGCCTTCCATACACCCATGGCCTCTCACATCTCAGCTAATCCAAGGATTAGCTGCACTGGATGGATATTTCCGTGTGGAATAGGCGGAGGAAAGTGGAGGGAGAGGGTAGGGAGTCAGGTTCAAGTCATGTGAACACCAGCCCCAGCACGTCTTCAAAACAGGCTACAAGGAAGTGTGACATCCAATTTCTTGGGAAGGGGAGGCAGAACAGTAATTAAATTTCTGATCTTGTTAGCCAATTTCTCCAATCACTGCCCCTGAACTGGAGAAGGGGAAGGGAGAGGGGAGACGCTTGCGTCAGCAACGCTTGTGAGGGAAATTAGGTTTTCACGGATTATTGGGTTAGTTCCACTTCTCCCACTTTTTAATTTATTTGTCTGTATGTGCTGCCGAGCTGAAAGGCCGAGAATTTTCCCCCTTTTTTTTTTAATTAAAATCTGCAGTTTTGGAAGATGAAAACTTTGGAAAGGGGGAAGACTGCAACAATATAACCATGTCAGCCAAAATCTGCTTCCCTCACAAACTTTTGTTAATCCCTCTTCAAAACAAGAGCCTAATAAGATCTCTCATTAAAACTCAAAATAGCCTCTGGATACTTTTATAGAAGAAAAAACTTGCCAATGAACTTTTTTCTGTCTGAAAAAAGACCTGAATTCACTTGCTTACTGCTACTTGCAGGTTGAGTTTTGGGTTGTTCTTTTTTTTTTTTTAATTTTCCCTTAATGCTACAAAAGAAATTCCAGAATTGCTGCCTGTGCAACCCTGGGCTTCTATTATTTCTCAAAAGACAGTAACACTGCCCCTCTTTCCAATTTCTTTAGAAATAGAGGAGAAGACTAAAATGTGCCTATGGGCAGTGTTCAAGTAAATTATCTGTATGATTATTTCCAACTGCCTGCTGAGTGGTTTCCTAGGAACAATGCCAAGGGGCTATTTTGTTTAAGATTTCTGAATTTGGGATAAAAGAGAAACAGTGTAGTTCACACAGTGCCCAGACTTCCACTTTGATGAAAGGTTTGGAAAGCAGGAATGGCTGAACGGCTCAGCCTTAGCTGGAGGAGGCTTGCAAAGGTATCTGGGAAGCCAACAAAGGCTGGAAAGAACAACTTATGGAAAACAAAGTAGCACAGCTGCAGCGCGAAAGAGCTGGGAAAAGCTCTGGCCAGAGAATTACTGAATCATTAAGGTTGGAAAAACCTTCAAGATCATCAAGTCCAACCTTCAACCGAATCCCACCACGTCCATATTTCCAAGTGCCACATCTGCTTCATTTTTGAACATCTCCAGGGGTGGGGGCTCCACCGCTTCCCTGGGCAGCTTTTTGCAGTGCCTGACCACTCTTCCAGTGAAGAAATCTCCCGCAATATCCAACCTGAACCTCCCACGGTGCAACTTGAGGCCCCTTCCCCTTTTCCCAGCGCCCGCATCCCACAATAACCAAGGACGGTGTGCTGATGCCTGGCTGGGATCAGGAGCCTGTGGAATCATTTCACACCTCGAAGCAGGGCTGGCCAAGCTCTCTGAGCTGACCCATCCACAGATATTTGGAAAGCAGAGTCGGGCTGGTTCTTTCCCCTGTGCCCACTCAGCGTCGTGGATCACACCCACCCACCAGGCTGCCCGTGAGGGAAATCCACACCCATCTCACCCTGAAATCTTTACAGACAAAACCACATCCGTTCCTCAGACCTTTTGTACGGATAGACCCATGGATGAGACCTCTCAGGTGGGACAGGAGAGAGCCCAAGCCAAGATCACACAAACCTTCTAAGCAGCTAAGTACACAAGTCCAGACTTATCCCACCCAACTTCAGCTACACAGAGTCTGGTCCATTTTCCATGGAGAATGGAGGTGACACCTCCAGGCAGTGGCAGAGCTGGCCAAAGGTAGCTTCTAGAAAGGCTTTAGACAAAGGCAAACACACACAAAAGCAGCACCCTGTTCTTCCTCCACAATCAGGGTGAAAACTGTGGCTGGAGCCCTGATTAAGAGCCTCATCATGGCCAAGCTGCGAGCTGACCCACCCTCATCAGGCTTTGCACTTTGGAAAAAGCTAATTCCGATGGCAGCGAAGAGGAAGGGAATTTACGCTGCTCTGCCGTGACCCAGACTTCACAGCCATTCAAAGTGAGCAGCCACAGCCATTAAAAACTTCACTTCATGCACTGAAGAGGCTCATAAAGAGAGTGTGAATTCACAGAGCACTGGCTCAGAAAGCCCATTCCCTGCCTGTCCCACAGCCTGCCTTTGTCTGAAATATGGAATAAAAGGGAGCTTCATATTTTACTTCAGACTTGTTTCACTCTCCCCTTGTTTTCTCTGCAGGCTGACTAAAGAGGAAGTGATTTATAAGGGGAAAACAAGGGGAAGTGGTTCTAATTAATTGGCCATAACCGTTACAGCTGTACTGGCATACAGCAAACAGAGGGCAACAGTGCTGAGACAGAGATGCAGTACCCTGAAAATTTCCACAATAATCCTGCTCCAAGCCAGAATAAAATTAATTTTTGCCCTCACAGTTCTGGTACAGACCCCTTGACCAAGGCTCCTGGCACCTGAGCTGTCATTATCCACACAGAGTCAGCAGGAGAAGGGAACTGAAGGTCTCCAGCTTGAACCTCTCCTTGCAGGCCCTCCTTTCCCTTTCCAGAGAGGTCTCAGGGTTCATTTTCACCTCAGCTCAAGTTCAGGGTGTAAGGAGAGAGTCTAGCATAAGAAATCTCAACTCCAAGCCTAGGACGAGAAGTTTTACCAAAAGGCCAAAGCTCCATCAGCCCCTGCCATCTCCCAGTTGGGAGGAGAACACGGGGCTCCTGGGGCACTGCAGAGCCAGGGGAAACAGAAAGGCTATTTTGTGTCCAGAAACAAATGTGTTTGTTCTGCTTTCAGCAGCGTTACGGCCAGGAGA
This sequence comes from Melanocharis versteri, assembly GCA_013397845.1. Taxonomy (NCBI): domain Eukaryota; kingdom Metazoa; phylum Chordata; class Aves; order Passeriformes; family Melanocharitidae; genus Melanocharis; species Melanocharis versteri. The sequence goes on along the minus strand of VZTG01010141.1, from coordinate 361,106 downwards.
ACTGGCCTCGGGGGAGCTGTACATCACACACTGCAGGTGCCTGGCTTCAGGAGGGGGAAACTCTCCAGCTTTCCTACCTGCGAGTGCCAGGAGTTCTGTATCCAAAGTTCATCCTGACCTCAGAGGGTTGGCCCGCTCCGTGGGAGGAAGCAAAGTCTGGGCACAATCGGAACAAGCTCATAATTAAAAGTGCTCTCGCCTTTATGAGCTCCCAGGTCGCAAAGCTGCTGCGGGAGAAGCTGTTTCCATTTTCCCTCATTGCACAGGGAGCAGCACAATGGGAAGGAGCAGCCTGGCAGGTGCCAGAGCCTGGTGTTTGCAGAGAGGGCAGCCCTGCCATAACACCACCAGGTTACCCTGGGAGTCTCTGCACGGGGATTTTTATGGGTGGAAGGTGTGGGGAGCAGTTAACCAGGACACCTTTTAATAGGGAAATCCAGTAATAGCAGGGAAAAGAGTGCAAAATTCAAATAACGCTGGGCATTCCCATTTACCAGAGGCATCGTGTCCTCAGGAAGAAAGCCAGGCTCCTACCAGCTGTCCCACAGGAGCAGCCACTGTAGCTCAGAGAGTGTGATAAGCTCTAGCTTCTGTAACAAGTTAGAAAAAAAGACACCAATATTTGCCCAGCACTTTGCTAGGGCTGAGCTCGATTATGCTGTGCTGTGAGAGATTAACACAACCAGATTGCTTTGTGGACTCACTGCTTCCCCATGGCCCCAGGCAGATTTTCCTCTGCGTGCTTTGGAAAAGGTCTCAGGACATGAACTTGCATTCAGCAGGGAGCCTGAGCAGCTCCAGGGGGCTGCTATTTCCTCTCCACCTGGGATCCAGGCGAGCCAGCACCTTTCCCAGGGAGTCTGGCTGATCCTCTGCTCGGTTTGGGACAAGGACAGCCGCAGGCAGGACTCTGTGTCTCCAATGCCCAGTGCAGCCCGATGTCTCTGGGAGGTGGTGGGCCCCTCTTCCAGGCAAGAGACTCCAGCAAAGCCGGAGTTCCCAGGAGAAACAGCAGATCCCAGCAGCTACAGGGAAGGGAAAGCAATTTCTGTGCCTTCATGGCAGTTTCTGCTATGCCAGTTGGAAAAGCAAAAGCCACCCAAATGAAAAGGCCACAGTACCTGGCTGGTGTGATGGGATGCTTCTGCAGGGAGGCAGGTGCAGCAGGATCCGTGGGAAGAGAGGAAATGGCTCCAAATGGGAGAACCCCAGGGAAGTACTGAGGACACTGGCACAACCACCAAAGCCTATGCTGTGCCACCTTGAGAAAGGAGAGTCTAAAACAGCTGAGGGGGGAAAAAAAAGGAAAAATAATAATTAAAAAATAATTAAGCACTGCAATTCTTTGGGGACAGCCCATGTGCCCTTGCAGGCAGCTCAGCAAAAACAACCCCTGGGACACCACAGTGGCACAAAAGGGGACAAAGGGATGCTCAGGGAAGGGGCAGGATGGAGTTGTCCTGGTGTTAAGAAAACAGTGTTTTTATTCCAGAACTCAAAGGAGACCAAGAACAGCATACAACAAACTGAAGGACAAGCACTCCTCTAGGAGTGAAACAGCTCCCTGTTATCAGCTCAGGATAAGGGATAGAGCCCTTCTCTGGGCAAGAGCAGTGGAATGTGACATTAAGCAGAGGTCAGACAAAACCTGCTGCTTTTGGCTGTTGCAAACAGGCCACATTGCTGGCAGGTGCAGGGGGGAAGTACTTCATCCCGTTTTGCACAGAAAACTCAAATCCAGCACCTCTGCTGACCCCTCTGGAGAAGAGGGGCTGGCCTGTTACCAAGCCCAAAGTATCCAAGTCATACATCAAGGATCCGGAGGGACAAGGGCTGAACAGAAGTCAGGGACACCACGGCTGGCTGTGCCTCTGCCCCTGCAGCAGGATGGGCAGTGGCAGCCCCTGGCAGGGACAGGCCCCCCAGCTGGACACCCCTGGCCAGAGGCTGTTTGGCCCCGAGGTCAAAGTTGGCACCACTTTGGAGAATCAGAGGTGTCCAGGGATGGAGGGGACATGCCGGGGAGGAGAAGTGCCAGGGAACGTGCGAGCAGCTGCTCCTGTGCCTGCTCAGCTGCTCCCACCGTGCTGCTAAACCACTGCTGGGGAAGAGGAGAGGTTTTAGCCCAGGATAGTCACTCCTCACATGTCAAACTCCAAGCAGAGGTTTGGAACACTCAGTGTACACTTGAGACAGCACCTGGGGAGGCCTCATCGCATGCAAGACAAGCTTTGCCAAGATCATGTTCCTGCCTCTCTAACAAACAATGCACTTTACTCACATTGTGTTGACTGTTAGTAAGGAAGGGTGAGTGATCTATGACCAGCAGCAGAGCCAAGTGCATGAAAATTATGCTCTCCTGAGCTGAGAGCAGGTTTTGAATGCACAACCTTCACCAGACAATGGTGGCCTTCACCGTAAGTTCCCACCACTTACTCCTGCCCTTTGCAAGACTGGAATTTCAAACAAGCAAATCCCAAATCCAGCACATAGGTCCCTTACACAGAGGGCAGGTTTGGGTTCAAGAGCCATGCAGCGGAAATGCAGAGCAGTTTCTTGCATCCCATCCCTCCCTGCAGCTCAGCATGCAGACCCCAGGACACACAACCCATTCTCACAAGGGTCCTCTGGCACAGGGAAGTCCCCATCTGTTCCCAAAGAAAGCAGGTTGGGAAAGGGTGGGAAGATTGCTGTCTGGCTAGAAAACATTCTCGAGCTGTGAGGTGGTGGGGTGAGGACAGGTCAAGGTGTGAAGGCTCCTGTTCCCAAGGCACCAGGCAGGGTTGGACCATGGACATTCATCCAGCTCTCTGCTCACACCAGGTTGCTCTTGAGCATCCAGGAAGCACAATAGGGTCAGCCACAGGCACGCACACTCCTGAGAGGCAACTGCAAGTTATGCAAGGCTCTGCCAGGCCAAAACTGAACCACTGGGGCTCAGACTTCCACCAGAAAAAAAGGTTCAAGCATGAGACAACCCTGGGTAACAAAGTCCTTAACCTGCACATTCCTCACTCCAGCAGAGCCCCTGCTGAACAGCACGACTGCTGTCATGGCTTGCATGGCACAAGTACCCATGAGAAGCCACCCCCGTGGGGAGCAAGGGGCTGGCTTGCATGATACAAGCCAGAAAAGGGTGTTCACAAGCTCAAGAAGCACAAGAACAGGCAGCAAATTAGTGACAGACCTCCAGGACCTTGTATTGAAAGGAATCATCCTCTGCTCCTCTCCATCAGCTCCCGCTGAGTGCTCCCACTGATTGTGCTCCTCAGAGGACCTGGAAGAGTGGCTCAATCAAATCTCACCCAATATCACTTATTTTTCAAAAGATTTTGGACATATAATCAAATTTTTTACACACACCCCCCCACCCCCACCTCACTTTTCAAGCATTTTCCCAAATTCCTGGAGGCTTTCACTTGACTACCCCAGCAGAAGGGGACATTTCCACCTGCCACAAGCCAAGCACAGCCCTGTGCAATGCTTTGTACAGAATTTTATAAATAGCAAGAAGGGAGGGGCAGGATCTCCCACTCTGATGCACATTTATAACTTCCTAAAACATCTTTTCAAGCTCTGCTTATATCAACCCAACTGTGGTAAAATACACAAGGCACCAGGCAAAACCAAGGGGAAACACATTTAATGAGAATTATCTGGGAAGCCAGTGAGTGCACATAGCAGATGCAGTTTGTCTGGGGAATCTCACAGTCCACAGAGATTAGATACTCAAAACGTGAATCCCAGAAACAGCTTATTCCCACCTATAATGAGGAAACAGGATCCATCCTGTGTTCAGTTTTCTGTTCCATGCACTACCATCAGTGCCAGAAGAATTATCCTCCAGCAAACCCCCATCCTTATCAGACTCCTCTCTCTGCAACTACTGAGGTGGAACTAAGAACAGCTCAGTTGGAAGGAACCTACAACCATCATCTCATCCAAGAGCCACTTCAGGGCTGGCCGAAACTTAAAATGTGTTATTAAGGGCATTGCCCAAATGTCCCTTAAACACTGACAGGCTTGGGGCAGCAGGCACCTCTCCAGGAAGGTTCTTCCAACACAGAAGGGTTGTTCCAGTGCTTAACTATCCATATTCATGTCCCTGAACATCCTTTTACGATGGTGGAGTCCAGAACTGGACACAGGACTTGAGCACTACCTCTAAACACAGAGGGATCCCCACCTTTTTTGACCAACTGTGTTTTCCCTGCCCAGGACGTGGTTTGCCCTCATGGCTACACTGGCTCCTGTGGATCTGTTGCCATGCAGCACCCCCAAACCTTTCCTGCAGGGCTGTTCTCCAGCCGCTCCTCTCCCAATTTATTATTGGAACTGCCAGTTCTCTTGTCCCTCACAACAGTCAACAGCACCCCCCAGTTCATTATCATCAGCAAACTCACTCATAGTGCATTCAGCTCCTGTATCCAGATCACTGATAAAAATACTGAACAGAACTGGGCAGGAATGTGAATCCATGCTGTGTGCACCTAACGATTTCATTGTCCTTTAAATGCCTTTAATAGTGCCCAGTGTGATTCTCTCCATTTTATTTTTCCCACACACTGAGCTTAGACTAACAGGTCTGTAGCTCCTGAATCTTTCCTCATGCCCTCCTTGTAAACTGGAATAACTCTGGCTGGCTTCCAGTCAGCTGGGCCCTCCTCAGACCCCCAGGGCCTTCGTAGAGGACATGCTCCAGCTCCTTCAGTACTCTGGGATGAATCCCATCCAGCCAGGTCAATTTATGGATGTACAAGTTGCTGCTGTTTCTCATTAATCTTCATGCAGCTCTTGGTGGCAGGGGTTGGTCGATCTGACCTTGCTGAGGGTACTTGCACAGATTCCTCCTCGTCTACCACATCAGGCCCCTGCCCACCTGCTCCAGGAAGAGCAGCCCATCTCCCTGTGCACACAGGGGAACAGGGCGGGCTCCCAGCACATGAATTCCTGTGGTTTGTGTGCTCACAGCTCGGCCCCAGTGGCAGGACACACCTCCCCACCCCACCCTACCACGTGCAGAACAAACACTGATCCACACTGCAAGTTTTCCTTCCAGTAAAACCTGGAAGCTTTCCTAACCTGACATCAAATAGGCAGGGGAACAGTGTCCCTAAAAAGATGGATTAGAGCACTACTGAGAGACCTGATTTAAAATAAAAGCATGAAATACAGTAGGGAACTTGTCCCTGAGGAATCTCCATGGACTACAGCAGTCCCAGCAGGATACAGCCAGAATCTGTGGACACTGAGTGCTGCGAAGAGCAAAGCCCTGATTCTGCAAGGTGTCCTTGGAGCCCCATTATTTGTGATTAATAAGGCATGATGCAAACACTTAGTTAAATCAGATTAGATCAATAGTACACCATGAATCACTTCTATAGGTTTCCTATAATATTTATATAGACTGCAGTTATCAGCAAGACTCTCCTGTAAAATTGTCTGCACTGAAATTTATTTGAAAAAGTACCTTTTATACTCTATTAAAAAAAGCAAACTGACTTTTTTATTCTCTCGTAGAGCTGAACTTCCCAGGCAAAAGCTCGGGGACCAGCATGTGGCTTTGCAAAACAAATATTTTGAGACTGCTGCCTGTTTTGTCCCCTCCTGGAATGGGAATTCCACCTCCATCCCTGTTCCTCCTCAGACTCTTTCACACACATGCAGTGAAAAAGAAATGTTTTGGCTCTTTCTGCTCATTGTTGGGAGGGCACAAGCAGGAGTGTGACAGAGCCAGCAAGGGGTAGAAAAGCCAGCACACTTCCACACTGGTCCAGTGATGACAAAAAAACACCGTGGCAAAGATTTTCATGGGGTTTCAGAAACTCCTTGTGCACTAAATCAAGGCAGCAAATTTACAGCAAATTAATGAAACTAATTTTCTGACTGGAATCATCATCTGTGAATTATCGTGTCTTTACTCATTAAATAAATTATCTGTGTCTTCCAAGACATTAAGAATGCATCATAAATTACAGCCCTTCATAAATAATTTGCTTTTTGCCTGGGTTTAAATATAGAGGGAGAATAAAGCAAGGGGAAAAGAAGAATACAAGAGATAAGGGAAGCAAAGAGGCAGAAAAGAAAGCACAAAGAGAAGGGAAGAGAGTGAAACTGAGAACAAAATTAGTGAAGAGACAAAAAAAAAAAAAAAACAGGTGAAAATGGAGACATATGTCCAGCTCAGAAGGGAAGGAAATGAGGAAGGAAAAAAGGAAGCGAGGGATGAAAGAGGACAGACAGGACAAATAGCCCTGTGCAATATTTCAGGTCGGTGTTAATTGCAACTCGGCGAACGTGGCAGGAAATGAAGCGCCAATATCCAAAGGCTCTCATGACTTTTACAAATGATTTCATTCCCGTTGAGCTTGTTCCATGTCAATGAGTACAAACATTCTGTCTAAGAGATCTCTGCAAAGGGACGCCAGCGAGGGAAGCACACTTTGTCATGGAGCAGTGACAGCAGTTACTGAGAGGGCCCCAGATTTGTAAATGACAACAGAAGCCACGGCTGACTTGTCAAAGAGGGGCAAAGCAACACCCCCTGGATCTGTGCTGTGGGATCCTGCTCCAGGCTGGGCCAGAGCCGGCAGAGCCAGGTCCCATCCCTGCCCTGCCTCCAGCCTGGCTCGGCTCAAGGAGATGGTGCTGACAAACACAGCACCTGCGCACAGGTGAAACCTCCTTGGGACAGCAGGGTGATTCAGGTGCAGACCTGTGCCATGATCCCGCAGGATTTCTGTCCAGATATCATCCAGGACACCGGTACCCATCCCTTAATGCTAAAGCCTTGCCAAGGATCAGAGAACAACCTGAGTTGGAAGGGACCCATAAGGAGCAGAGTCCAATTCGTGGCCCTGCCTAGGATACTCCAAGAACAATTACAGCTTTCAGGACTCACCAAAGGCTGCCAAAGTACCAGCCAAACCACTGTCCACAGGGTGGCCAGAACAGCTTCTTTCTCAGCCAGGCCCTTGGTTGCTTCCAGGTTCCCCCTCAGTTCAAGGGCCACCAGGACAGCATTGGGCAGCAGCAGTGGCATCCCCTTCCTGCCACGCTGCAAGAAATGACCCCAGTCCAGTGAGGAACAGGTTTGGTGCCTGTTTGCCTGCACTCTGTGAGAGCCTCTCTGCATGGAGAGCATTCCCACTAAGACCCTTGTCCTGAAAAATCAAGAGCTGCAGTTCAGGGAGAATTCTGATGAGAAGTGGGAAGAAGTTAATAGCCACGATGCTGGTGAGGAGGCCCATGGGACACAGCACAGCCATATGACTTTTCACCAGCAGATCTGAGCTCGTTTGAGATGACCAGAAGTCATGCAGGAAAACTAGAAGAGCTCCAAGCCAAGTATTTTGCTCCTCAATGGAACTCCTTAGCTCAGCACCAGAGAACTGGAGCCACAATGACCTTTTTGTGGTCAGCTCAGAGCACAGGCAAACATCTGCCTTCAAAACCTGACGTGGCCATTCCCTTGCTGAGCTGGCCAAGCCAGCTGTGGTTTACGCCCTGGCCTGGTGACACTGAGTCTCCTGTCCTGCATCCCGGGATTTGGCTGTGTCAGCGCTGCAGCTGGGCTGGGGACAGGGCAGGGTCACAGCAGCTGGCTCACCTCTGGCTCCCTGCAAGCAGAAGGGTGTTTCTGCAGGAAGCTGGAGGGTGGCCAGTCCTGGGAGCTCTTGGAGAATGAGCACAATGGCAGCTGTTTCCTATTTGGAAGTGGAAGAGCTCTGATCTCATGATGTCATGTCACCAGTCAGGACAAAAGGAATGTTTTCCTTCTTCTTCCAAGTCCAAACCCAACCCAGGGTACGTGGAGCCTCAGAAAGTCTGCTCTGCAACCATCAGATCTGCTGGTTAACAGGTAACAGCAACTCCAAGGCAACAATGAAAGTGAGGACGCAGCAGGGTAAGTCCCAGAAGATGACAACAATCCAAGAAAACATCTCTGGGAAGCTCCTGGCCAGGTGACAGCACACACAGCCTTACCATAGAGTCACACAATGGGTTAGAAGGGACCTTAAAAATCACCTCATTCCAATCCCCCACCCTGGGCAAGGATACCTCTCACTACAGCAGGTTGCTCAGAGCCCCATCCAAGCCACAGGGCTTGGGTTTAAAGAGTATATCTGAAGGATTTGGGTCAGAGAGTCCACCAGTTGTATTTGAAGCAACTCCATGAAGATGGAGGAATGTGGCCTTTGGTACAAAAGGGCCTCCTTGCTGCAAACAGAGCCAAATACAACATTTCTGCACAGCTTCCACAGCACTAGAAACCTGCCTGCTGACACAGGTGTCTTCTGTCCTAAACATTAGGTGCTGAACTCCCTGTGCCATGCACAGAACATTCCTAAGCTTGAATCACTCCAGCACAACCCTTCCCACTGTTTGGATTTACCCAGTTTGAGGCTGGAAATAATTTCCCCAGCTCTTTTGACCATTAGCACAGCAGCCAGATTCACCACCTCGAGTTACCACCTGGGGATCCTGGATGCTGAATCAAACCTTTTGAGTGCTCATGAGATCCTGAGCAATTCATCTGGGAGGCAGGAAAGAAGGGAAAGAAGAGGAACACAAACAACCAGAGGGAAAAAGGAAAGAATTCAGATTCATCTCTTCTGAGGGCGAGTTTAGCTGGATGAGTGACCTCCACACACTTTCCCCAGCTCTCCAGCATGCCTGCTCACAGGGCTGGGCAGAGGGGCTGCTGCAGAGTGACACCCCCCTGGGGCACCCATCTCTTCCCTGGCCTCCAGCCAGCCTCTCCCTGCAGTACAGTGGTCACACAGCACCATACCAGCTTTTCTTGGAAAAAAAACCTTTCCTTTCTCTGCCCACAACATCCACAGGGTCACATCACACAGGCTTTTCACACCTCTTAAACCGCACAATTCCCTCCCACTTCCGACTTGGCTGCTTCTCAAAGAAATGACCCCAAATCCCGTGCAAGCTGCAATATAACCTGAGCCTGCCCTTTCCATCCTTTCCATCCCTGATGCCGGCAGAACACCTCCACTCCAGCTGCTCTTCCCACACAAGTCCAGCCCAAACTCCCACATCCTCCTTCCCCATGCTGCCCTGATGTTCCTGCAGTCAGCCAGCCCTCAAGGGATGTAGCATTTCACCAACTCCAATAACTCAGGATGGAGATCAGCTGGTAATGGAAAAGCCTTTCCCAGAACAGTCTCCAGCTGATTTTGGAAAGGGTCAGAGCAGCCAGCCTAGATCCCACCACCTCCATGCAGTCAGCATCATCCCTGGAAATATTTACCTCCCTTTTACTTGGGTAAAGGCTTCTGTTCTGCTCTCTGTACCCAGGGGCTCTGCAGAGGATTTTTTCTACTGCCAGCTCAGACTGTTTTGAAACCCTGCTCAAAAAAGGGGATTTTCCATCAGTTCCTGAAGCAACAAGTGAGTCCAGCCAAGCGTGAGGCAGGTCACTCTCCTCCTTCACAGCTTTTCACGCCATGTGTTTTGTGTCGGGGCTGGCCTTGGGGACGTGGAGGAGGCGGCTGCCGCAGCCTTTGTGTGCCGGCAGCTCCCTTCCCTCGCTCCCGAGCCAGCACACATCTGCCCCACAGCAGGAGCACCATTCCTTCCTCCCAATCCCGCAGAATGGAGAGCCAGAGATTTATGTACTCCGCGATTTTTATGTGCTCTCAAGAAGGGCTGCGGAGGGAAAACTCCACCGCTCACAAAAGCCTCCATCTGTGAGTTTATTTATCCGTGCTGGGAAGGCTGTTTATTCTGTTTCGGGGTGGAAACTACACTGGGATTGCAGCTTAATTGTACTGTTTGTTGAATTAATTGCTCTGTTTGATCGGCCTTTCTCCCATCATGCTTGGGAATGCAATGGCTTTGCTGCAATGTGGGAATGGAGAGGGTTGGAGCTGTTTCTCCTGGCAGCCAGCACGCAGCGAGCAGGAGGGGCTGCTTTGGGGACAGCATGAGGTAGCTGATGCAGATCTTGCTGCAGAGGGTGCCCAGGGAGGTTAAGCATCCTGGGAACAGGGTTTGGGCCAAAGGCAGAGCAGCATGTGGATGCATAGGATTCTGGGTTGGCCTTTCGCTTCTTTTTCCAGCTGATCCGTGCCCAGCCAACCATCCAGGATCCGTGTGCCCGAGGAGGGACCTGCTGTCCAGGCTGGCCCCTCCATGACTGGCAGCCTCTAACCACCTCTCCTGCAATGAGAGTGAGCATTGTGAATTTTCCAGGCCACCTGATGAATCATGGGACGCAGAGCAAACCTCAGCATTATTTTTGTATTGGAACGTTTTTCCCCTCACTTTCATTCACAGGTTTTTTTCTTTTCCCTTTCAGGTTTTGCCAGCAAACATCCAGCTCGAGTGAAATCCAGCTTGTTTCACATTCCTTTTTTCCACTTTCATAATCACAGCCCTCAACTTTTTAGGTTTTCTTCCTGCCTCTCCCACTTCCCTCACACACTTCCTTCTGCCCACTGGCCTTTGCCTGAAGCACAATGACCAGTGGCATTTCCCACACACACTTTTTCAGTTCCCCTCCCTCTCTCCAAAGTGAAACAGCACCAGGATTCTGTGGGGATGTCATCGCTCTTCCACCAGCACAGACAGGACATCTCTCCCTGAGCCACACCTGTCTGGGGAGCCTTCCCAACACAAGAACCAGGCACAAAAGGGAATCAGCCCCATGGCCACCCTCCCACCCTGTTGGCAACATCCCAACACAGCAGACTGATTCCTTCCACTAATTAGACATCCCAGTAGAGTTCAGGGAGTATCTCAGGCCAGGAAGGCACAATCCCTGGAAGACCAACCCTCCCCACCTAATCCTGCCCCTTTCACTCGAATCCGCAGGCTCTGGGAATCTGCCTTCCATGGCAGAGAGTGAGCTGCTGGAGACAGCAAGATGTTTCAATCAGCAGATCTCTGGTGTCTGAAGCAAACCCATTCCTTGCTGATAAGGAATGAATACTGTCTCTGTCTGTCCGGGTACGTGTTTCTCTCTCTCTCTATTTCTCTTTTCTCCTTCATAAAGCTGTCAGACCAAAAATAACATATTAGTGGAAGGAAGGAATGTCAGCTGTAATACAATAACGTGGTTGGGAGGCTGGGGGATGTGCATGCCTGGCTGCTGTGCCAGAGTCTCTCTGTACTGAGCTATGGCTCGGGAGTGCCTTTCCCTCCTCCTCACCTTGTTCTCCCACCAGACGTGGAAAATGGGATGATAAATAGGAGGGAGTGCTTATTCAGCACCGTTCCACTGCCAAAAGCCACCTGTGTTTGACACTGCAGGAAGATCACATGTCCCCAGGGCAGAGACTGAGGAATATCAGTCCACTGATAATTCACCCCTGGAAGTGCTCAAGGTCTTGTTGAATGGGGCCCTGAGCAACCTGCTCTAGTGGGTGGTGTCCCTGTCCATGGCAGGGGGCAGAACTGGTTGATCTTTAAGTTCCATTCCAGCCCAAACCACTCTGGAATTCCGTGAACACGGCAGGAACGGCCAGACTACACCAGGCTCAGGCTGGGCCACTGACATGGGGCACAGCTGGCAAAGCCAGACTCCAGTGTTGACTGGAACAGAGTCTGGGACAAAACATGTGGTAAGGGGCCCTCTGCTCAGGTCACCTCTTGATTTTAAGGCCAGGATGGCCTGATGCTGCTCTCTGGCCTACCCGACCAGCTCCTGGCAAAATGCCCTCCATGGAAAACCAATGACATCTGAGGGACCATAGGTAGGTACTCAGCACCACCGGAATGGTTTCCAGCTGGACAGAACTGATTGCATCTCCTGCTTATCTGTTCCAGCATCCAGAGACTTCTTCTGCAAAGGCAAAGAAAAAGAGGAAATACGTACAGAAGGAAAAGCCTCCTGCCCCCACACAGGTCTCTTACCTCCACCTTGAATGGGTGGGTCCCATTCTGGCACCACCAGGCAGGAGCCCTCAGGTGTCAGGTTCACCTTCCATGCTCCAGGAAGCAGCACTGCCTATTCCAACCCTTCCCATGGACCCACCCTGGGGCACAGCACTATCACATTTCACAGTGGTGCAGATTTTCCAGCCCCAAGCTCTGCCTTGGGCGGTGCCATGAGTTGAAATGGCTGCAGGAGTGCCAGGGCTGGGATCCAGCCCCGTGACCCGCTCCGAGCGAGGCTCCCGCGTGGCTGGTGCAGCCCAGCTGGCTCCCAGCCCGCTGCAGAGATGTTCTCCCTTCCTCCTAAATGTTCTCCCGTTCCTTCCCATTTCCTCCGCCCTGCCACCACAAATGCAGGACCAGGGGAACTGACAGGCAGGAGCAGGCACATGGACATCTTGTCCAGTGTCCAATTTGGGGATGTGCCAGGCTGAAGGATAAGATTCCTACTGACAGCACATATGCAAATCAGGGCTCCTTCTGCAGTTTTTAATAGCCCAAAACTGATTTAACTCTTCAAACACAAAGACCAAAACCCCTTTCAAAATGTGTGTTACTGTTCCAAAAATTCTGGCTACTTTTGATATGCAAATACCAAGCCAGCCTCCTTATAAAACTTGCCAAGTTCTTGATTTCATTTTCTTAATTCCATCCAGTAGCACTGAAGTTGCACAGAAAGATGCAAAGTGTTTCTTTTAGCAGTTCCTAATTAATTCAATGCCTGGTCCTTTCTGTGGGTTGTTTTCCAGCCCCCTCCTTTCCAACCTGGTCAGTTGTTGGAGGCATCTGAGGTATCCATGAAAACTAATGGGGCAGGAAAGTCACTGTGATGACTCTTCAATTAGCTGGACAAGGATGTGCACCGTCACGGAAAAATGTTTCTTCTGCTAATGAGAACTAACGATCCCTTACCTAGGGGATTCTGTGCTCTGATCAAAGGAGCCCAATCAAAACCTCTGCAAATTTCTGATTAAACCAGACAAAAGAGGGGAGAAAGGCACCAAGTCAGATGCTGAATAGATAATAAAATTCACTTTCCCTTTTCCTTCCCAGAAAATGGTAAATCTAATGGGCATGACTAAGCAGCTGTGAGGGAAGACGTGAACAAATTTGTAAAGCAAAGGGGAGTTTAAAGTTCATCTCATTTTCCCCTTCTGCAACATTGTCTGCAATCATATTATGATTTAAAGGCCACCTTTCCCCCAGTGGGAAGCGGGTGAGAAGGGTATGATTCAATTTTGCATGCCAAATGTGATGGGAGAAGGAGAAAGGCCAGGAGGCACAGGCAGAACAGCCACATCCCCTTGGCACTGTTAAATGTGTGTTGCTTTTTCCAGTTCCTCAAGGTACGGGGGGAAAAATAGAATAACGGCACAGTGGCATTTTCTGTCTCAGTTTGTACACGGAAAAGCTGCACCTTTCACTACTGGGAATGAAGCCAGAACAAATCCTGATTCAACCAACACCAACCTTGGGAGACCCTGGTCCACCTCGAGAAACCCCCTGGAAGCCGAATGACAACCCTGCCCTTTTCCAGGCGCTGCCACCATTCCCTGCTGCATTTCCGGCTCGCCAGAAAATGCTCTTGCTGCTGTTGGCTTACACCTTTCTCACTTGCCAGCAGGATTAATCTCAGCTCCATGTCGCTGCATTCCAGGGTGGCAGCCGGGATGTTCCAGTTTGAGGGAATAGGAAAGGATTATCCCAGAGGCTGTAGAGCAAGGAAGCAAAGCAGCATGTACCCCTGGCCAGGAGAGCTCTGCCTGCCACTCCTGGCCCCTAATTTCTCGGTAGGTAACATTTTCCCCCAGATTATGTCCAGTTCCAAAGGCTTCACGTCAGTAAATGGCCGTGGTGATATTGAAGAGAGGCATAAATGGAGGGGAGGAGTTGTTTGCAGGAAGGGGAAGTGCCAGTGAAAGAGATTTAAGACAGAGGTGACCTTTCAAGAACAGAGGAGATCTGGGTGCCAAGAGGTCTCCACAACTCCCTGACAGGAGGGTGCAGCCAGGGTAGGGTAGGCTCTGCTCCCAGGGACAGGATAAGACTGAATGGCCTCAAGCTGTGCCAGGGGAGGCTCAGGTTGGACATCAGGAGGAATTTCTTCCTGGAAAGGGTGGTCAGACCTTGGAAGGGGCTGCGCAGGGAGATGTTGGAGTCCCCATCCCTGCAGGTGTCCAAGGAAGGCCTGGACATGGCACTCAGTGCTCTGGGCTGGTGACAAGGTGGGGATCAAAGGTTGAGCTCAATGATCCTGGAGGTCTTTTCCAACCTCAATGATTCTGTGGTTCTGTCTGGACATCTTTTGTCTCTGCCATTTTGCAAATCCACGGGCAGGTTCCTTTGCTTGGCTCCAATTGTCCCTTCCCTCCCACTGTGGATTCACCTTATTAGCAGCATGGCCCTACACAGGGATTCTCCTCATGCCAGGCACAGCCCAGGGTGTGCGGGTGTGCAATGGTCAGAATTCCCAGTGCCCACCACCCTGAGGGGCTTTCCCCTAAGGAATGCTCTGAGAAGCCACCACTCCCCACCAAGAAGGCGACCCCAGCATGGGAAAGAGCAGCTCACACTCCCTGGCTGCACACACCTGCATCCCCCGGCTCAATAAAACATCATAAAAGCAGAGAAGTTCCACGATAAGCACAAATAGATCAATAGCATTAGAGCTGCTCTTAATGGCTGCCTCAGGCTTTTCATGCGACGCCTTCGAAAATGTCCAGTAGTGAGTAATTAATGACCAAACCAAGTAATTGCTTTCTTGATTTTTCTCAAAACTAGAATTCACCGAAAGAACTTAGAGCTTTACTGGTGCTACACAGTAAATTAATTCAGTAAGTGCTGATATTACAAGTCTGGGCTGCCTGTTAAAAAAACACAGCAGTGCTGTAGAGTCTGGCTTTTCTTGCTGCCTGAGGTAACCCTTTACAGGCTGCTCCAGCTGCCTGCCAGGAAGCAGCTCAGCCCTTACTCTTCTGCACATCAGCCTGCACAGATTTTGCTCCTGGGGGAGCAGCTTGTCTTAGAGGAGATGCCAGGACCTCACAAACAGGGATTAAGGCAAATTCTCCCCTTGCACCTTTCCAATCGTAATGTGGGAGTGGAATCAGGAGCATGGGGGCTTCTCTGAAGGCACACAAAAGCTGGAAGTGGGACCACAATGACTGCCAGACACCTTTGAACTGTTTTCATCATGTCCATCGAGCAGGATGCTTCCCATGGAACTGGCAACTCCCATGGAGCTGAATCCAGGGACTTTTACCCCTTGAGGAGAGGGAAGAGAGAAGCCAAAGGGAGTGACAAAATAGCAGTGGATGAGGAGCACAAAGGGAGCAAAGAGGAAAAAGCAGAGATCAGAGAGCCTGTCTCTCCATCTCTCTTGGAGCAAGAGGATGGATGTGGCTCCAGTTTCTTGCCACATCTTCTATTCCATATGCTCAGTTTCTACGGAATGACATCTCTGAAAACAGCCTGGGGTGTCACCTCAAAGGTGATCCATCACTTGTCGGCTGTGCCTGCTGATCCACTGCAGAAACCCAGGACACAGACTCCTGGCAGCCCTGGCACACCCTGCACACAGCTGAAAGCAGACTCTGCAAGAGACTTCCAACACATCCATTTCTCACTCCTTCATGGATTTACACAACTTCAGCCACCATCTACCCCCACACCACAGGAGGAATTGCACGTAGAGATCTTCACAGGCAGCGAACAGAGGCACAAACTCTGATCTGCACTCACACTGCCTGCCTGGGGTGCTCACACAACCTTAGGCACCTAAAGAGGAAGAGGATGATGAGCAATTCAAGACACCCATCACCCACAGCACAGCCCACAGAGAAACCCACATAAAAGCACAGGTCCTAAGAGGGGAGGAGGGGTGCGAGTCCAGATCTTCCAATACATCTGGCCTTCCTCACTTGACCTGCCCTTCTCACCACAAGGCACCTCAGAGAGGGAAAGTTACCCCAACAACCCTAAAATTCCATCATCTGCAGCATAAGACACTCATAAAATGAGTGTTGTGATTACATGCGTGTGTGTGTGTGTGTGCCTGCATGAGAGAGAGCACGAGGCAATGAGCGAAGTACTAAAGTAATCCTTCCATCCCCACAGTAATGGATGATTGTTTCCCTGCTCCCAGGAGCATGGTTGTAGCCTGAGAGCTTAACATTCAATCTGACATGGACCTGCAGCACGCACTGTTAATCCCTCTAAGCACAGTGACAGCTCCCAACAACCCCCTCAAGCAGAGGAAGCACCGTGTTTCTTCCCCATCTTTCCATTACCATATTTTTAATTGGCTGTGAATATCCTTTCGCTTTTGTCAAAACAAGTTCTGCTAAACCACCGCTTCGGATATGAACGGGGGAGCCAGGAATCATGAGAGAGAAGCCAAGAAAATCCCTCTGTAAATGAAGATTTGTGCCGAGGGAGGCACAGCCAGGAGGAGCAGCAGCAGGATCGGCTCATCCCTGTCGGCATCACCAGCCGTACGAGTGGTCCCGGGATTGCAAGAGTCCACCCAGAAGTTCAGAGGTGTTCAGCTGAGTGAGACAGAGCTTGGAGTACAATGAGCCAATAGCCAGTGCTACAGAAAAATTAATTTTAAGAACATTTGAAGCAGAAGGCCCTGGAAGGGATATTCTGTCAGAGAGAACGTGGCGAGAGAAGAAGGAAGCACAAGAAAGAGCACACAAATCATGCTCATGCACACAGGTACCTGATGTGAGTTAGAGGCTTCTCCCTTGTTTCCTCTCTTCACTTCTCAAAGGAAAATGAGGTCTTGACAAAACCTAAACTTTATGAAAAATCTTCCAATTTTCTTGCTTTTGGTTTTAAAGGAAATTCTTTCCCTTTTGAAAAAAGGGGAAAAAGCTAACCTCTTTCTTCCAAAGAAAAACATTTTTCAGAAGGATGTCATGGAAAACAACCAAAGCTGAAGCTGCTGACCAGGTAGAGAGGCAGGTTTCTACCCAGCACTGTGTTTCCCATGTCCTGGATCTCCCAGGCTGACTGCCTAGCATGTCCAGCAGGAAGTGTGAATACAGCCCTGAGCAATCTCATCACATCCACCCTCACAGCCAAGCTCAGTAAGGGAAAATCCACTCACTCTTGCAGGCAGGGAGGCTGGGACAGGGGGAGAAGTTGTTTAAATACTCTCCCACACAGCAAATCCCACTGCAGTCCATGACAAGTGGCATATGGAAACCTCTCCCATGCCTAAGCATCCCACTGAGCCCTTGGGATGGGGCAAGGAGGAGATGCAGTCAGGCTGAACAGGCTCATGGCACCTTGGGAAGAGCCAAGACAGGGAGGTCAGAGCTCCCCGTGTTCATCCAGCTTTGGGTCACTTCTTGGTCTGGTTTTCATCCTTAACGCATCAACCAAAAATCATCCTTACCTCCACAAAAGGCCCAGCACAGCCCCCAGCAACACGGGGGAAGTGACAGCCCTGATTTGTTTCCTGCTCTGCTGGAGGCTCCGTGGGGCAGCAGAGGCTCTTAGAGCAGGTCCCAGCCACTGCTGAGAGGGGCAGCTCCAGCAAAATCAACCCTGACTTTGTTCACACAGTGAAATGGGGAGAAAACACCTGTGGAAAGAACCTGACAGTGCAAGGGGAAGGATTCAAGGCCATGTTGGATGGGGCTTTGAGCAACCTCATCTAACGAAAGTTGTCTCTGCCCATCCCCATCCAACCCCATCCCTGCAGGGGAGTTGAAACCAGACGATCTTTAAGGTCCCTTCCAATCCCAGCTATCCTATTATTACCATCAAACACATGTTTCCAAAAGCTTCAGTGTGTCACTTGCAAGTCCAGGGAGGGTTGGCTTTGCTGTATTCAAGTGGCTCTTTCTTTGTTCTCGATTTTTTTGGTATAAAATGAGTTCTAAATAAATCCGCCATGTACAGGATGTGCACGGATGGAGCAGCAGGGCCGCTCCACAAAGGCGCTGAATGGCTCCGTGTCCTCAGGGATGTGGGGAACAAGCTGCTCTGCCAGCCTGCTCCAGCAAGGTAATTTCCCTGCCCTTTTATTCCAGCAGGCAGCCCCCACGCTCGCTTGTGGCTCACGCAACCAGGGCTGTACACACTAATCTGGGCTCGGAGAGCACTCGAGATCCCTACGCTGGCACTAGGCAGGAATCTGGGGCAGACCCGAGGATGCGACCCACGGCCAAGTGGAGTTCCCAGCTCTGTGAGTCATTCCCACAGCCCAGCAGCTGCTGTGCACCAGCACCCTCACAGGAGAGCTGGAAAATACGGAGATAATTCTCCGAACGTCCCCAGCATTTAAAGGCTGATTAGTGCTGCTTCTGAGAGAGCTGGGCCAGGGACTAAAGTGGCACGAGACAGCTGGCCCAGGATTTCTGTGCAGGTGTCAAAGGAGATGCTGCCAGCACAGAGACCGGGCTCCATCCTCCTCCCTCGCCTCTTGGCTTCAGCCCCAAGCCATCAGGAGACCCGAGGGGGATTCACACACTGGAGACGTGAATCCTTCTCCTGCAGATCAGCTCCTGACCTCCTCCTGTGCTCAACACCGTCCTGCTAAGACTATTTTGCACAAGAGCAAGTTAAACAGTCAAAAATTTGAGCAGCTCCCAGGAGGCCATGCAGGTGAGACCCTCTGTCACCCCTGTATGGGGAGGGTGGCCCTGCCACAGCGGGGAGATGACAGCTTCAGGTAAGTCACACCTCGTACGTGCCTGCTTGGGGACCAGGGGGATCTTTCTGAGCACCAGATCTGGACCTCCCGGTGCAGAGTTAGACATGTTGGGGTTTTTCCCTTCAGATAAGCCTGGAAAGAGAACAAAAACACGCAGGGCAAGGAGGACAACCAAACCTACCAAGTGACTGCTGCAGAGCCCACCTCCACCCACAGTGACAGAGAAAAATTGAATATAGAAATGGAGAATGGAAATTGGATACAGAAAACTTCCCAGCACAGAGGATACTTGCCATCAGCTGACATGTCACCCAGACAAAGTTCCTAATCCAGGCTGCCAGCCCCAGAACGAAAACAGGTAAGCCAGTACGTTACTGGAGAAGAAAAGGCCGGATCTGCCTGTTTTCAGAGTTCCCTGGAATAAGGACATGACTTCATCAACAGCTGCATTACAAAGCGGACAGCGTTTGCCCTGCAGCACAAAACTCAATATCCCCTCATCGGAACTGCAGACTTATCTTTGGAGGGTCTCTCCATCCTGGGAACACGTGCAGCCGGGGCTGGCAGCCGTCCCACCCCACACCTGCCCAAACACACATCTGTTCTGCATCACTGCAGCACAGAGCCCCAACAGGTGGGCTTGGTTTGGATCTCAGCGACTGCCCGGGGAGGATTCCCCTCTGGAAAGCCAAGGGGGCAGAGGTGGGGTGCTTGCACCTCTTGAGATACCCCTCATGGAATAAAAATGGGAACCTGGGGAACAAGAAATTCATGCTTGAGGTTTCTGGTCAAGATTTTTTTAACCAAATCCAAGGCTCAGCTTCTAATTCTGAGATCAATTCCTTGGAAATTTAATCCCTCTGCTGAAGCTGAATGCAGAGAAAAAGCAGCCAAGCCCACTAACCTGAATTTTCAGCGTGAGGGAAGCAAATCTTTCCTACTCTCCTATCAGAGCCAAATCCTGATCCCACAGAACTTCTGAGCACAGCCCACCCTGGCTTTGGCCACCACTGACCAGGAGCCTGTGTGCCCACCCCTACACAAAGCCCTTCCCAGCCTTCCCCACCACCACCCCAATGCTCTGCCATGGCCAAGCTCAAGCAGCCAGGAGGTCGAGTCCTGCATTCAAGCACTTCCCACTCCAATAGGATCCTTCTGTGAATCCCATCGCCAGCTGCTAAAGCAAACCAGCCCCTGGCACAAACCCCCACCCTGGGGCTGCAGAAAAACGTGGTTTTCTGGAGATGCCAATGACAGCTCCGTGATGGCACAGCCAGACTGCTCTGCCCCTCAGGCAGGCAGGTCGGGGAGCTCAGGGAGAAAAAACTAAATGCTGGCATCACCCACAAACAAAGCAATTATTCCCTCAGACTTTTCTCCCGGGTGTCCAGCAGTGGGGTGAGTGGGAATGGTTCAAAGCTGCACCAGGGAAGGTTTAGACTGGACATTAGGAAGCATTTCTTAACCAAAAATGTGTTCAAACCCTGGAACAGGGTAGTTCAGTGTTTAAGAGACATTTGTCCAATGCCCTTAACAGAATCCCAAGATGGTTTGTGTTGGAAGGAACCTTAAAAGTCATCTTGTTCCACTCCCTGCCATGGGCAGGGACACCTTCCACTAGACCAGGCTGCTCCAAGGCCTGTCCAACCTGGCTGTAACTTTTGGTCAGCCCTGAAGTGGGCAGGAGGTTGGACTGGATGAACACCACAGGTCCTTTCCAACTGGAATAGTCTCTCCCTTGCAGCCACCACTGCTCCAGGGCAGCGAGCATTGCCAGAGATCCTAGCACAAACCCAGAAGAGGAACAGGGAGTGAGGTCAGGCAGGCACAACCCAGGACATTCCAGGTCAGGTTTAGTCTGAGGAAGAACCCCAGGGGAGCGTGCAGATAGATGAGCTGGCCCTCAGCACTCCGCATACACTGGCAGCTGGGAGTTTGGAACAGCACCTGGATTTACCTTGGAAAAGCTGCAACAAGTCTGAAAACCAAGCTAAACGCGTGGGGCACAGATCAAGCCAAGCACATGGGCCATGGAGAGAAACACCCAGACATAGCATCCTGTGGTATCTCATGGTGTTCACTGCCCTCCAAGGTGAACATACCCCAGCTCATCCAGTTAAACCCAGGCGAAAGCCAAATACCAAAAGACCCAAGGAACAAACAGAGAGGGGAGACCTGCACTTTCTAACCCACAGTTTGCACCTTGGATTTTCTCCAGATATTTCTATGCCAGGCTCATTTCTACTATGAAGGTCTGAGAGGCTTTAAAAGCATAAATTTTTCCAGGCCTGGAAGACACTTGGTTGACAACCCTAGAGAAAAATTATGTGTGCACAGGAAGAACAAAAAAACACACATTATTTTAGCCCCACTATAGAGATACAGGTCTCAGAGGATAAAGATTACCCAGACAGGCCTTGGGAGCTCAGCCGAGACCCCTCCAAAGGGAACAAATCTCTTGCCCTACCTGCTGTGCTGCCCCCCCTGCAGCTGAGCTCCTTCCTCTCTCACTGCCACATGTTCTTCCATCACTTCTCCACCTTTTTTCAAGCCTAAAATACAGCTTCATTTTTCTGCAGCTCAGAGATTTGGCTCCTGACCTTACATCTTGCATCTCCAAACTACAGTCACCTCCTGTCTTGATCTCAGCTTCCCAAGCCATTTGGGAACTAGTCTGTGCTCTGACAACAGCAACTTCGCACCATTTGCTTTCCTGAATTTATCTTTGAGTTACTCCCCTGAATTTGCTCTTCTGGAAATCAAATTCCTTCTTCTTTTCCTTCTTTCTTCCCTCAACAGCTACTCCAGACTGCTGCAGGGACTGCATCCACCCCTTGTGCTCTGCTCACACCCTCAAATCCCAGCAGTTAACCCTGAGGAGCCCCTTCCTGCTCTCTGAGCTCAGCACTCCTAGAAGCAAGGGCAGTTATAAAATTGATTTCTATAGTCCCTGCCTGCAAAATAAAGTGAGCCACATCTCCCCATCCTGCTTTAAGCACCTGGCCAAGGGCTTCCCATATATAACTGATGGAGATGGGCAGCACCTGCCCAGAACCCATTTCCCCCTCAGCCATAAATCACCACGGCTGGGAGGCCCTGGAGCAATTGCCTCGTTGTTTCAGGTGCTGGGAGGAAGCCAGGAGATGGAGTTTGTACCAGCTACTGGTGCGCCACCTTTCCCAGCCTGTGCTCACATCCCAAAAGTCCTGACCTGCCTTCCCAGCTGCTGTTTTGTAGCTGAGGAGGGAACCAGCTGAAGGTTCAATCCACACCGTGATGGTCACGGTGGCAGCTCCCACCATCATGTTGCACCTGGATAAAACAAACCAAACCTAGTGAGTGTCTGATACAGGTGCAGGGAGAGAATTCACCACTCTGGGCACAGAGATGGGCTCGCCTCCTTACCCAGAGAGCTGGGTGCTAAATCTTCCCCTATCTGCCACGTCCATCATGCAGGCTCTGGGCTTCAGCAACTGGAGGTCTGTTTCCTATAAATTTTCTGCACAGTGCCTACAACAGTTGTAGTCTCTCTAAAATAATGATTGGAGGGTGGATAGAGGAGAACAAACAGTTCAGCTGAACAGTTTATCTGATGAATTTAGCCTCTTCTCCTGTTCCTGCAATATCAGGTGGACAAATCCAATTTCCTCAAATGCATTTGTTGTTTGAGTTTATTTGACAAATACTTCCCCAAACA
This sequence comes from Melanocharis versteri, assembly GCA_013397845.1. Taxonomy (NCBI): domain Eukaryota; kingdom Metazoa; phylum Chordata; class Aves; order Passeriformes; family Melanocharitidae; genus Melanocharis; species Melanocharis versteri. Next base: position 338,847 of record VZTG01010141.1, on the reverse strand, counting down.
ATTGCCTCTACATTCACTTAGCAAATATTTAAAATATGAACTGTGCTGTTTAGTGAATCCCCTGGCACTGCACTAGTCCCCAGTGGAGCAGAAAAGTTAGGCTTTCCCCCAGTATTAACTATTCCTGCATTTCAAATTAAATTTTTTGCCAGCTCTCATTCCGTTGCTGATAACACCAGATGATTTGGTGGTGCTTATTAGGAAAGGAGCTGGTCAGTTGTCTCCCAATGAAATTGAGTTTTCCTGGGAAGCAATAACCCATTGAAGCAGACAGGTTTCATCAGAAACACCCCACAATCAAATGGCTTGCAGCAGCTGAGGAAAGGTTGCCTGGCAAATCCAGCTCTCAGAAATCCCTGCGGGTTGTTCTCCCAGGCTCCGGCCGTGCACTGGTGTCAGTCCCATGTCAGCTCCACATCTCCAGCTGAAAACTGGGGAATCGTGGCTTGGCTGACCTTCTTCGAGCTGGGGGAGTCCTGTCACAAGCATGGCAATGTAAGGGATCAGAGAAAAGGGTGCCCCAGGCATTTTTTGCCCCAAAAGGAAGTCAAGGGAGCTGGGCTTAGGGACACTTAACAGTCTAACTCCTACCTGGAGTTAGCAAGAAGCTGGAGCCAGGGATTTTCCAGGAAGAGGGAGATGGGAGACAACAGGCCTAAACTGAAACAAGCAGATATAAACACTGGACACAACAGCAGATGGGCAAACGTGGTACAGGTTGCCCAGAGAGCTGGTGCAGTCTCCATCCTTGGAGGCTTTCAGACCCTGGTCTGATCCCAAAACTAACCCTGGTGCAAGATGTTGGACAAAATACCTCCTGAGTCCCTTTCCACCCAAATTATTCCAGTCTGTGATCCTGGGAAACCCTGTACATGTACAGATCAAGTTAACAAAAATGAAGGTTACACAGAGTTGGAGGGATGTAACATCATACCTTGGCTAAGGTTTAGTTCTAGGATTGCCTGTTTATAGCGAGGTTTGGGGGGAAATAATAATAACATCCAGTTTTGGTCCAATCTGGACCAGAACCAACACTTGAAGAAATGCTGAGGAACAAACATCTGCATTTCAGCAAACTCAGCTACAAAGACTCATCATTTCAGACCTAGGGAAAATCAGTTTCCAGGTCTCATGATTACAAAGAATAACTCAAGAGCTTGAAGAGTTCAACCAGAACCAGAAGGCAAATAAAAAGAAATCACAATTCATTATTCATCAAAATCTTCACCAATCTGTTTTAAGACCATGTCAGGATATTTTAGCACTGCAGGTATCGATAGTGCTAAAAAAACCTGCAAATGTGACTTTGAAATTTGCTTCTTTTTTTTGTTTTGTTTTATTTTCTGCCAGTGAAAATCTCGTTGCTTGAATGTTCTTGGAAAGTCACCAGGGAAAGGTTGGGAATATCGCCCAAGCAAATTCACTTAAGAATTCAAACAAACACATCAGGACACAATTTTGCTTTTGTCACCCAGCTCTGAGGGAAAGCTTTCAAAACCCAGTTAAGGAGAGGGCAGTAAAAGAACAAATGCTTCCTTAAACCTGGTTTTGGGCAGAGGAACAACAGACAACCCCTTACTGGAACAGTCTTTCCTGCTCTCCAGTCAACCAGGAGCCTTTGAACACGACATTGAGTTGGACAGCAACTCTTCATATCCCGATTATTTATTCTGCCACTCGGAGGGATGCAGCCAGGACAACCCATGCTTCTAAGCTGTGTACCACTGTGGAAGAGGGAGGAATTTCATATTCTCATTCCACAAACTCCCACTCACTGCCAAGAGCAGCAAACGACACATGAGTACACCAGGCAGACAAAGAGAATCAAACAGGCTTTCAGAAATACCGGGAATTCCTTCCCTTACCACTGGGACACTTTTCCCACCCAGAAAAACTAAAAGAGGGCACCAGGTGGTGCCTCTGGAAGGATATTTTTCTGGTTTTGTGCTGGTTTTTTAACCTTCATATCAGCCATGTCAAATGTTCACAGGGCTGGGCAAGGGGAGAGATGATATGATGCGTTGGGGTTTTCATTCAGAGCTCCATGGCCAGGGCTCACTTTTGGATGCAAATCCATGTTCCTTTCTTGCCTCAAGGGGAGACAAAGCACCAGCAACCTTGCTTCAAGAACCGCAGAGCTTTTCTAGGCTGGGCCGTCCAGAAGCTTTCCTACAGAAAGCTGGGTTGTCAGCCAGGCATGGAACAGAACCATTCCTCCAGCAAGCACCAAGACCTTCGGCTGAGGGCTTCTCACCTCCTGGGAGATGTGAAAATGCCTCCCACCAGCCCATCTCTGGCCTTGCAGAGCTAAAATAATTGGGATCTACAGCCTGAAATGAGATTTTTCCAATTCTCCATCCCTGGGAAGTTAGTTTTTGTTAGGTGTCTCAGAGAAGACGTGCTTAGTTCAAAGGGGCTGCAATTGCTCCTGGATGTCCCCTAATCCCTGGCTCCATCTCTGCCTTGGCCTCTCCAGAGCACTCCATAATGGACTGGCTCACTCTGGCTACATCCTTTATATCTCTTTAGCTCCGTGAGCAGATGGAGTCGAGGGACAGCAGAATTTATGCTTCTTGCTCGAGTTGCAGCTTGGCTGGGTGGAAATAAAAAACGGGAAAGGACGGGGAAATGGCATCGTAACAGCATTTACCTCCTGGGCTTTGGAGCCTCTGTCTTTACCTGGGTAGTGTTTGTACTGTCAGCATTAATCCTGTGCCTTCCTCCCCAGCTGAGGAGGAGCAGGCCCAAGGGATGGTTCTCCTCCCTAGCCCATGTGATGGATGGAAGGAGCTTCCAGAAGCGTGGAACTCTCTGCTGACAGAGCCCGTGCATCAGTGCTGGTTTATACTGGCAGATAATCCAGCCCAGACTGTTTCCTTCAGGGCATGCAAAGGAAAACCAGGAAATGTTTCTGACCTCTGAGGGCTTTAAAGGGAGAGAAGAGCAGGCAGAGGTATGAAAGCAAGCAGGGAGATTGACAGGGGCTCGGGAAGGAGCAGCACGATAGGCCCCTAAACTCTTTACCTTTCTCCGCACTTTGTACAATCGAAGGGGAGAAAAAAACGAGGAGAGGGAGGGAATTATAATGAATGTGAAAGCTTCCAGATTAATTAATTACCCCTTTTAGTTTGTGAAAAAGGAGGCTAGAAATATCCACGTCTGCTCCTCTTGGAAGGCAACCCTGGCGCTTGCTCCGAACATCCCCCCAGCCTGCCTGCGCGCGGGGATAATTAATCCATTACGGGATGGATCCTGCCATGCCGCCGTAAAAAAGAGATCTATTTCTCCTCCGCTTTCCCCTCCTCCCCGAAGAGACATCTGAAACGGATCATGTAATAAATGTTTCTTGGATGGAAGGAGAGGTATTGTTCTCTTGCCGTGGAAACAATCCCGGCAGTGGGGCTAGCCAGGAGGGAGCGGGGCCGGATACTTCACTCGGCAGCTCTTACGGCATCCTGTATGGCAGGGCGGCCTCCGAGGGACACGTTCTGTGATGTCCCCTCTGCAAAGCGGTGCTCAGGAGGGCAGGGTGAGCTGGTTCTGACCGAGGGGCCAAGCCTGGGCTGCTCACCGAGGTCTGTGGGGGCTGGAGGTGGCTTCCCTCTGTGGAGACATCCAGGCACTGCCTGATGGGCAACGGGACACTCTGGAGACAGGGAGGTGGCCCAGAGTCCGTCACAACACACCCAAAAGAATACCTCTGACCACACCCTTCCAGCCCTGCATCCATCCCCTCCATCACACCCCACTGGAACACAGCCCCGGTTGGGAGCAGCTGCTCTGCACAGCTCCAGGCAGAGATCAGCCTTTCCACAGGCACCTCTCCTTCAGCTTGGCACGTGCCTCTTGTCCAAGGGACCTGGACACAAGCTGCTCTGGACTCACGGTGTCCAGCTATAATAGAATAGATCCCCCTCCACCAGGTATTTTTTATTCCTGGCCAGCCATGCTCGCTCTCCATGATGAGATGTTTCACTCGCCTTCGTCACCCACCCTGCCCTACACTCAGAAGAGCAGGAGCTCTCCTCTGCTGCACACACAGCACAAAGGCTGCTGCAGCAGGGTGTGGATTTCCCCATCCTCTCTAATTAAGAAAACCCACATGCCATGCTCTTCATTCGCTTGTCTGGTGTTTTTGTGGACCAAAACAAGCAATTCCCTGAAGGGTTTCCCGAGGAGGATGGGGTAGGCTGCCCATTACCTGCCCAGGACCCTTCGTTCTGCGGGGCTTGGATGCCTTCAAAGCATGGAAATTGCATGAGATCAGACCTCCCCAGCGCTGATCCCAGCCCTGATCCCAGCATCCCATTTGCATCAATTTATCAGAAACATTGCCTCTTGCTGCTGACATCCAAATATTCCTTGCATGGAGGAGCTGCTGACATTTATTCCTGAATTGCCACATTGCAGGAGCTTTGGCTAAGACTCATGCTACATGGGAAGTGAGAAGGGACCTTGTTACTTGGTGAAGATAAGTCTTCTACAGCCTATCAGTCTAGATTGGATTTGGGTCACTTCCTTTATTTATTTCCCTGGATGATTTTTTTAAGGCTCTTTCAAAGAAACACTTGAGCTCAGTACAATGTTCTTGATTGCATCCAGAACTGGCCGAAAAATGCTGAACTAATTGAAAGAAATTTTCTTTTTCATTCCTTCCTCAAAACATTTCCAGGGTTTCTGGTCAGTACTTGGAACTGTGAAAAATCCCCCTGGGCTCCGCTGTACAACAGCAAAAGCTTTTTCCATGGCATCAGCAGCATTTCAAAATCCTGTGAGCTGATCTTAGGGCAGCAAAGTGACTTCTCTGTCTATCAAAGACACAGGGATGTCATGACACCCGTGTGTTTTCATCACAACACCCCTCAAACAGTTATCCAGGTCATGCAGAATAGTTCCCCCCACCCATTCTCCATCACCACATGCTCTGAGCATGTCCTGAAGTCTTCTAAGAGCAATTGGCATTATTAATCCTCTCTCTCTCATGGGGAAACTGGGGCATGGGGGGGCAGCAACTCCCACAGCATGGAATCATTGAATCATTCAGGTTGAGAAAGACTTACAAGACCATCGAGTCCAACCTTTGACTGAATTCCACTTTGCCCACTAAGCCTCATCACAAAGTGCCGCATCTCCTCATTTTTCAAAAGCTTCCAGGAATGGTGACTCCACCACCTCCCTGGGGACCTTATTCCAGTGCCTGACTGCTCTTTCATGAAGAACTCTTTCCTAATATCCAGCCTGAACCTTTCCTGGAGGCAGAAATCTGCCGCACCCCGAGCCCTCGTGGGGATCTGCACACACTAAACCGTGGCAGGGGGTCCTACCACACACAAACCTCCACAGCCCCCCCAAAGCCACAACACAACACGGAACTGGCGAGACCATCTGTGCCTCCACCCCATGGCTTCCCCTTGAGGCTCTCACTGGCCCATTCCTCCTTCTCCGTGGCTCCCAGGAAGATGGCAAATTTCACCTCAAACAAGAAGCAAACCAAATAACCCCCGCCCACAACGCCCAGGCTCTCTGGCAGAGGGGAGAGGTTTCTGCATCGCTTATTTTCTGTCAAGTTAACACCAGCTGAACAATCTCCTTTCTTCTCCGTGCATTTCTTCTCCTGGTGGTTCCCCCTCCCCTTCCTTTCTTTTTCCATTTCAACCACCTCAAGCAGAAGGCCCTCCGAGGCACTGGTGACTTCAAAGACACCAGGTCCAATGTGCAGCAAGTGATAAAAACCTACACAGCATGCATTGGGCAAATTAATATCCCCTCCAGAGCCACCAGCTCCCCAGTCCCAGCAGCCCCATAATGAGATGTTGTACTGAAGGGGAGGGGGAGCTCGGTGCAGAAGGGGAGATGTATTTAATGTATGCAAATTGACTCACATGCAAATTGCCACTAAGTTAAAAATAAGCATTGCACGAGGAGTGTCTCTTAAAACATTTGTTTATTCATTAGGGTAATCTCTGTTATCAGTCACCTCGTTTCCTTGCACATTAAGTGCTCAGTTTGAGGGAAGTTTGTGTATTGCAGGTCTGGGGGACAGCTGTGACTTCCTGCTGATCTCAACTACCACTCAACAACTCCAGTTTCCTCCCCTTCCTTCTCCTCCTTTCTACTCATAGACTACAGGGATTAAAGTCACCTTTCCTCAGAGGGGAGACACTCGAAGTGATGAACTTCAAGGACAAAAGCTGTCAGAGCCACCCAGAGCAGCTCCTGACAGCCAGAGCCTTCCCCAGGGCCAGACCAGAGCATCTGTCCCAGCTGGGCTCAGGGTGACCAAGCTGGATGGAAGGCACAACATCAGCCTGGCAGCTTCCCTTCCCTCTGCTGACCAGGGACAGGAGGAGCCCAGGGAATGGCTGGAGCTGTGTCAGGGGAGGTTTAGGCTGGATATCAGGGAAAGGTTCTTCCCCCAGAGGGTGCTGGGGCACGGACCAGGCTCCCCAGGGAATGGTCACGGCCCCAAGGCTGCCAGAGCTCCAGGAGAGTTTGGACAATGCTCTCAGGCCCAGGGTGGGATTGTTGGGGTGTCCTGGGCAGGGCCAGGAGCTGGATTCCATGATCCTTGTGGGTGCCTTCCTGCTCAGGACATTCTGTGACTCCATGAAATAAGAGTGTAAATGCCTCCTCCCAGGCTGAGCTCTGCAGGGCAGCCGGTCCTCCCCACACCTGGCACAACTAATTAATATTAGATCCTGCCAGAGGTGTTAAGCGCTGGGATAGCTGCTGACAGAGGCCCGTGCATCCAACTGATCCTGGCTGATCGATCTCATAGCAAATCTACTGCTGATCCTCCCTGGCACTACAAAGAAGCAAGGGGGTTTTGAGCAGTGCATGGGAAGTGGAGTGGGGATGGGTGGTGGGTGCCATTGTGAGATGATGGGTGCAGTCCTACTACCTGGGGGGGGGTGGTATTCAGAGACCAAGAGCACTCGGTTTGCCCAGAGTTTGGTGCTGAGCCTTTGCTACAGGCTTAGGAAGGGCCTCAAGTGGGATCTACGTGGAGAGCACTTCCCATCCAGCCATGCTGGAGTGTGTTAACACTTCGCAGTCTTTAGGCAGCCAAAGCCCTGGAAGATGGGGGGAGGGAGAATCTCCTCTGAACTGAAGCACAGAAGCTCTGGTGTCCTGCATTCACTGGGATAGAATTAATTCTTTTCCTGGTAGTTAACACATTCCTCACCAACTGCAAAGTTCTTGATGGTGCAGAAGAGGAGTGGCACTAGACAGAAGCTCCAGCCACCCAAAGCAAGAGAACAATCCAGATAAAACTCTGTTTCAGCTGTACCAGATTGTCAGGGTTAGAGCTGCTGCAGCTGGACCATCTCCAGTCCCAGAGGAGTATTTTCTGCCATTCCTGTTTGGATAATTTCTTATTACTCAGCCCAAGACTGATGAAGTTACAGTGCTAGCACAACCCTCCAGCACCTGCCAATGATCAGGAAGTTTCTTACTTCATTAGATAACTCTTCCTCTTGGGAACCTTGTTCTTCTGTCCTGTGCATGTCAAGAGCTGTAAAAAAAACCAGAGGCTAAAGAGAGTCTAAGGACAGCAATAAGCATTACTCATTTTCTTTCAGCTGGAATTCTAAATCAACCTACAAACAGAGACTCACCCTTCCAAGAACCAGGATTCCTGCTTTGGGCAAAGAGGAGCAGCAGGGCTGAGCTCCCCTCTCCAAGCAATCCCACTGGGAGCAGCCTGCTCCTCCTCTGCCTCACCAAGGGACAGGGCTGGGCAGGGATTTTGATGGAAATCCCTCCTCGAAACGGCAAGGGCAGATTCAAAGTGATTGGATTAAACTGCATTAACCTCTGTGTGGACACAGTCACTCCAGATTTAAGTGGCCATTGCTCAGTTTAACAGGAGCCACTCCAGTGTGACCTAATTCGCCACCTGAGTAAATAAGGCAAACCAAATAAAGGTCAATGACTGTGAAGAAGTGGCTCCTCAGAGGAGAGTGACCCACTCAGAGCTTAGCTATCAGCACAGATTAACAGCAGACACCATCTCTCATCCCTCTGCCTGGAGCTCCAGCTTGGAAGAGCCACTGAGTCCTGGGTGGGAGCACGACACCAAGAGTCAGGGGGTCACCCTTAATTCAGGCAGGAGCAAAGATCACAAGTCAGGTCAGCGAGAACAAACTCCCATTTCCAGGAGCTCAGCTCTTGTCTTAGCCAAGGAGTTCCAGTTTGCCAAGAGGCGGGCACAGAGCAGGACAGAGAGATGGTGCAGGCACTTCCCACACACAGGGACGTGGCAGAGCACCACACTCAGCTGCTCCCTCCAGATGCCAGGTTATGGCAATCCCAGTCTGAGCTGGAAGAAGCTGAAGTTCGTGATCTGCCATGAAGATGCAGGTGATGATGAAATGGCAGGTACCACCCTGCGATGCTTTCAACATTCCCAATCTCCCTCACCGGGGAAGGCTGGGAGAGGGAGGCTCCTGAACCCTCGTACAGGTGTGACAGCACAACACCAAACTCAGCTGGGATGTGGGGGATGGGAGATCAGCATCAAAGCATGGGGCCAGCAGGCAGCAAAATGGGATTATACAGATTCATGGGCTGGAGATTGAAAAACAGAGATTACAGGAACAAGACAGAGAGATGCCTTCTACTACCCCCTTCCAGTGACTGGGGATTCTGGGCACAACCGGAATGGATGGTGAGAGAGACCATTCCTGTGTGTTCTCTTTACAAAGCACCCGCTGCTGCTGCTGCTGCTGCTGCTGGAGGCAGGGACCTGTGTTAGGTGACCCACTGCTCTGTCCCAGCCAGGCAGTTCTGTCCCAAAGGGCCCAGCTTGCAGGCTGCTCCTCCCCACACCACGCCATGTCCACGGCTCCTGACCCCCAGGCAGCACATCCCCACTGCTGTGGTGGGCAGGAGTCTCTTGTCTGCCTGTCCAGAAGAGGATGGAGAACAGTAATTATTCATGCAACAGCAGCTGCTCTTTCAGCTTTCCCTGAGCTCAGCCAAGTCAGATGTTTCTTCTCCCTGTGCCATTCCCCCTCTCCCCGCCCCGTGCTCCTTCCCCCCCAGTTTGTCATTCCCAGTGACATGCCCCACTGGTGACCGAGAGCTGGTGGCCGTCTCTTTCTGTCACCAAGGGTCGAGGTGAGTGATCCTGCCAGGTGGTGCATTTTCCAGAGGATGAAGAGCGACTGAGCCTGAATACTAATGAGCTGCCACCCCTCCACAAGGGTTCAGTGATGCTTTCCCAGTGTCAATCAAGCATAAACAGATTATCCTGCCCGGCCTGAAGTGCAGGGGCCACCTCCCTTTCCCATTTGTGAAGACCCAGCAGCTGCTGGTGAGAAAACACAGAATAATTGCTCTCCAGAACTACCTAAAAGGAGATTGTAGCCAGCTGAGGGTTGGTCCCTTCTCCCAAATAACAACCAATGGGATAAGAGGAAATGGCCTCAAGTTGTGCCAGTGGAGGTTTAGGTTGGATATTCTGGAAAATTTCTTCACAAAAGGGGTTGTCAAGCACTGGCACAGGCAGCCAAGGCAGTGGTGGAGTCCCCACCCCGGGAGGGATTTCACAGATGTGTGGGTGTGGCACTTGGGGATGTGGGTCAGTGGTGGCCTTGGCAGTGCTGGGTTAATGGTTGGACTCGATGACCTGAGAGGGCTTTTCCCACCTAAAGGATTCTGTGATTCTCTAAGGAGCACGCTTGGACGGTGTGTGGTGCTACACCTGCTGCCCTCACGGCGCGCTCAGGTCAGAGGCACCTTCTGAGTGTGGGAGCTTCTCCCAGAGCTCCAGGCCACAGCCCAATCCCACCAGAGCTCACCTGATCCCAAAGAACAAGTTTGCTGTCTCCCATACCCAGCTAATCTGTTTCCCCATGGCTCCCAGCAAGAGCTGCTGCTGCCCTGTTGTATGGAGAGTGCTCAGAGTTGGTGAGGAATTTGTTTCCCCCCAAACTCAGCATCCTACATCCTGCCCTGAGTCTCTGACCAAGCACACAGCCAGCAATTCCAGGCCAAGGACAGACCAACACCTCCACTCTCAGGTGATTCTTTTCCAGTCACTGGTGCCAACATCACAGGAGGGCCTGCAGTCTTGAGACTTGAGGGTTAGAGACTGGTGAATTTGAGCTCATCCCACATCAGGGAGTGGTATCAGGAATTCCTGCTTTCCCTGCAGGGTCTGTTCTCTGCTAGCATTGCTGAACAGCCTGGATATGCTCCCCACCAAACGGCACAAACTGGAATGCTTCCTAATTAACTGCATGGGAGAGGATAAAAATTCCCTGCTCTTCCCAATCCTGCAGAAGTCAGGGATGTGAGGAAAGGCACCGGAGCAGGAGAGATGGAGTGGCCGTGGTGGAACACATATCCACCAGCATGGCAATTCCAGTTTAATCACCGAGGGCTCGTTAGGTGGCCATTTCCATGAGGTGGAGCACGCCCACACGACCAAATAGCAGGGCCTGAAAATTGGAAACATCACAGCTCGAGGCAGAGGGATGTGCTCTGCGAAACTCTAATTGCAGGATGTTGGGCAGGACTGTCAAGCAGCTGGCACAGCCACCCTGTCACCTCCAGGCCTGCTGCTACCTGACCCGAGCCTGCAACCACGGCATCGCTTTCCACATCCATTAATTCCTGCCAAACTCAGCAGCTCTGAAGAATGGCAGAGAGGAAAGAAGGCAGCTTGCTAATGCTCGTCACATCCCCAGCCCAAAGCTGCAGCAGAGCTCTCCACCGGCCCCACACCCAAGTCTCAGCTGCTGGGGAGGATCTGATTTTTGAAAGGATCTGCCACTGCCCGACCTTTGGCTCAGGATCACGAAGGTCACAGCTAAGGAGGCGCCGGGCTCCTCGTGGCTGTCACCGCTCCTCGTGGCTGTCAATGCTCCTCGCTGAAGCCGTTTCATCCCAGCTGCTCTGGTTGCAGGAGCGGTTGCTGGGTTCAGCTCCCAGTTTTCCTTCCCGCTGTCCAGGCGCGGCACGTCCCGCTCTGACAGGGAAATCAAGGCGCCGCAGCAGCAATGAATTATTGCTCACAAAAAGGGCCTGGCGCCCCGCAGTTCTGGGGTGAAGTGACCTCCATGAATACCTGCACACACGCTCCCTTTGAGGATTTGGTGTGTGAGCACCAAGGCTGCACAGTAAACCAGAGATTAATGCACAGCTGAGCAGAGCATTCCCAGGCAAGAATACAAAGCAGAACAAAGGCCTTGTCGTGCCTTCAGTTTCTTCCCCACAGTTTTATTTTATTTATTTCATTTACTTTGGAAAAAAACTTCCTATGCACAACTTCCAGCTTACAGCTCTGACTCTACAAAACTCAAGCATGCAATAGGAGGCTCCTTCCTTTGCAGGAAGCAAAGCTCCCAGAAAGCCAAGTCCCCAGCAGACTTTTCAGGCAGCCAACACATTCTGGAAGCCTCATGCTGCTTCCAGGGGATCTGTCCAGGCAGAGCCACTTGGGAAATCTACCCCTTAATGCCAGTCATCTGCAGCAGGCAGGTCTAGAGAGCACCTGGTCATTCAGCAAAACCCATTCTTTGACCTTTGGCAGGAGCCAGGGAAGGTATTTGGGGATCACTCTCCCACCTGGCTTCAAAGCATGGCAAAGCAGAGCCCAGAGCAAGAGGGAGAGCACAGCTGAGTGTGGGGCTTCACATCACACCTTAGCAGAAGGAGATACTCAGAATCACTGAGTCATTAAGGTTGGAAAAGCCCTCTAAGATCAAGTCCAACCATTACCTCAACACTGCCAGGCCCACCAATGACCCATGTCCCCAAGTCCCACATCCAAATTTATTTTGTCCTTCTTGGGACAACCTCCTTCATGCCTTGCTCTACTCAGAACACACTGAATGCAGTTGCTATAGAGGTTTTCCTGTCAGAAAAATGTTTTCAAGGTCTTCTCCTTGCATCCAAGCAGCACAGAATCACAGGATGGTTAAGGCTGGAAAAGCCCTTTCAGACCATCGAGTCTGACTATTCCCCCAGCACTGCCAAGGCCACCACTGACCCATGTCCCCAAGTGCCACATCCACATGGCTCTTAAATCCCTCCAGAAATGGGAATCTCACCACTGCCCTGGGCAGCCAGTTCCCGTGCCTGACAACCCTTTCAGTGAAGAAATTTTCCAGAATATCCAGCGTAAATATGATCCCGAGGCAGGTTTTGGGATGGCAGCTGTCTGCAGCACAGGTTGGGTGCTGGCAGGAGAATCCCCTGAGAGGAGCACAGAGATACAAACACGCTTGTGTCTGTTTTCCAAACAACAACAAAGGGTGGAAAGCACTCTCCTGGATTTGGATGGTGGAGGAGCTTGATGCCAACACAACAACTGGGCCTGACCTATTGACATTTCTGCAGGCTCCTGATTCCTGCGTGGGGGCTGTCACTTTAAATTTGAATTGCCTGGGTTTGTTCTATCACAACAGCCTGATATTTTTTGCTCGTGAAGAATAAATATTTACAAACCTTCACTCTTGCCAACAAAAGCATTCTGTTCCAGAATTTTCTTGGGGTTTTGTTCTGGTTTTAAACAGTTTTAGAAATCATTGCCCAACACTTTAATTTCTCTTATTAAAGCTAGAAAGACAGTAAAAAGATGCACAAACCAGGGAAAAGATCATGGCAGCTCTTGGTTCAAGTTCAAGGGTTTTCAGTGATATGGTGAAAAACGGCTGAGAGCATCTGTAGGAAATGCAAAGGATAACAGCACAGTAACTCCAGCCAAGGACAGGTCACCAGGCTGTAGGAAATGTGTTTTCTTGGTATATTGATGAGGGTTCAACCATTTCATACAATGTGAGGTTGTAAACAGATTAAACAAAATGCGGCAGCGCTGCTCCTCCAGCCAGAGGAGCCAACTCTGCATTCCTCAAACATCTCAAGAGCTGCAAACAAAAGCAGAGCCCAGCAAAGCAGTGACCAGCTCACCCTTTATGCATCCCAAAGTCTGTCATCCCTAAGTACCTGACCGCCCACCCACATGCAACGTCCCTGCCAGTGCAGCTCAGTTCAGTGGGACGTGAGGGGTCTCAGCGAGCCCAGCGTGGGGCAGCGGGGGAAGGTCAGGGTGGACACCTGGCCGAACACGAGCTTCCAGCACCAAGCTGAGCCACCCACACCCCCCCTGCCCAGTGGAGAACAAAGGGAGTCGTGTTTCACATCACTGCCTGGTGCTGGCAAGAACATGGTGTCCAACTCTTGTATTCACACCTGCAAAAAAAAGTATTGTCAGAAACATCGAGTTCAGACAATAGCTACAATAATAAATTTTGGGTGTGAAAAACCAGCCTTGAGGTGAGAACCTGAAAGACTTCAGTCAATTTGGTTTGCTAAGAAGAAGGTTAAAAAGCAACTTGACTCCAGTCCATGCATTGCTACCCAAAACAATGTTAGTGGCTCTTTGCTCTTGCTCACTGCAATCCAACAGCCGCAGGCTGGAGCTGCAATGTCCAAATCCAGACCTGAGGTGAAAATTGTTGCCATATGGGTCCATGTCTTTCCAGAGGAGATGTTTCTATTCAATTGACCACACAACGAAAATTTGGGGGTGTATCCTCCTGCCTGGGTGATGCTGAAGCCAAGACAGCTCTTCCTGATTTCCCCAAAGTCCCATCCCTCATCCATCCTGGCTCCCGAGGTGATGCTGGAGACGAGCTCAGACCCTACAGGGGCTGCAAAGCCCAGGGCAGGGAGGTCACCCAGACCACGCAGGCACAGGAGCCTCTGCTTTCTGGGGACTGGTTGTGGGAAAACCTGTGCACAAGTACGGACAGGACCATGGCTGAGCTGCTGGGGGACAGCCAAGGGACACCCAGAACAGGAGCAGAACTCCAGCACTTCTCCATTACAGTCACTGCCAGAACGGGCACCCAGGCAGCTCCTGTGGACAGAGAGATGGAGAGCCCAGGCTGGGAGCGATGAGATAAATTCTGGAGATAGATGATTTATTGCATAACCCCCACAATATGGAGCTGCTTGACTCTATTAGGTGGATGGATGGCAGGGAATTTAAGAAGAGAAATAGATTTTTTACTCAGCTAATTAGCTAAAAAGGCTTGTCTGGAAACACGGGCCCCATTGTGTCTGAAGTCTGCTGACACACGGCTCAGAGACACATTTTTCTTCCCTGTTATTACTCTGCCTCTCAGAACATCCCTCAGAGACACAGAGAGTGGGGTGGGATCCCTGCACCAAACCACTGGCCCCCAAGACACCCAAAAAATGTTCAAGTGACACAATGAATACACGAGTTTATGTGTTTATACATAAATAGGTGCACATCCTTTCAGGTATATGCATGCACCTACAGGTATACACAAACATATATTACTTATTAATACATTCTGTACATGAAAATACCAGTACACTAAAAAAATAAAGTCCATAAAAGAGCCAAGTTTGCCATCAAAACCAGTTTGCTGCTTCACATTAGCCTGCCCCATAATTTAAAAGCAAACTGGGGGCACCTGATGAAACAAAAGGGCTGTAGATTGAAGAGAAATAAAAGAAAAATATGACTTGACCCAGCACGGTCACTCCTGGAATCCACTACCCCAGGAAGTCATGGAGACGCACACCAGTGAAACAGACATTTTAAAGGACTGGATAATTTTATGAGCATTAATAACATTTGCAGCTATGCAAGCTAATAAAATGTTACAAGGGTAATCAAACTTCATGCTTCAATATGTAAGTTGATCACCTGTGAGCGCTGGGAAGGAATTTCCTCTCTGGTGCTGTTGCGCTGAGCAAGTAGCCAGCTGCGCCACAGGGGTGCACTTTCAATAAAAAAAAATTGAAATACTAAAAAAAATAAGAATCAGTGTCACTGCTGTTGCTGCTATGTCTTTGCTTTGGTTTTCTCCTTCTGCAATAGCTGGCACTCACTCGAGACCCCGAATATCAGTGAGAGCTTTGATGTCAACTCCCTAAGGTTTCCTGGTGCAGTTTTGGGACAGCATATCCGACACGATCCAACAATAACATCACTTTACTCCTGGAGGGTTGTTCCTGTAAGCTGGCAGAGGGAATTACACCAAGCCTAGCCCATCATCCCTGCACCACGGATCCCACATTGGCTCTGTATGTTTCCATATTGCACAAGTTGTGTCGGCCAACTAAGCACAGGCTCTTCCAGTAACTCTGAGCCCCATCACAGAGGAGCTCCAGGTATTCCCAGGAAAACCTGGCAGCTTTTGAGCTCTCAACCAATTCAAAACTATCCAGCATGTTATTTATAACATTCAAGCAGCAACCTTGGTGTTTCCAGTGTTTTCTAGCCTCGGAAGTTAATGCCCTCGTAATTAATGAACTGACAGCAAACGCTGCAATCTGCTGCCACAGGCTTTGCAAAAGAACGACAGACTTTGCTCCTGTGCCTACCCTTCTGTTCCAGGGAATCCAGGCTCAGTTCAGCCAGCTGGGGAGGAGGCTGAAGGGAGGATGGGACATAGCAGAAGAGTCAAAATAAACCTTTCACTTCAAAATAACAAGCACGGGGGGGTTACGGATACAAATCCAAAGGGCTGGAGAGGATGAGGGTGTGCTCGAACAAGGGACCTGCTCCAGGAGCCTGCCCTCTTCAAAACAAAAAGAGAAAATATTCATAGAAGAAACACTGGAAAAACACATGCTTTGGGCTCTCCACTGTGGACAGACCACCACAGGGTCTGGTGAGCTCTCCTGTGAAGTATAGGCCTTGGGAACACGGGATTACAGCTCCCTGCCTTACCCCTGCCATACCCCTGCCATCCCTCCCTCCCTCGACTGTGGTTAAAACCCACATGTATCACCATGGTGACCATACCTGAACCATTCATTAAACCCAAGCAGCCAACACCCAGGCCTGGCTTTGCTGCTTGTGCTCCTCCTGCCCTTGGGAGCACCTCTTCCTGGGTCCCAGAGCCAGGGGTTGGAAGAAGACACACTTTCCCGGGACAGGAGGGAAAGGCATCTCATTAGAATTAAGAAGTCCATCACTTATCACCTGGGGGGGTTATTCACAAATTCCTCTTTTGAGCACAAGGTGTGTTTGAAGGAGAACATGAGGATCCATCAACTAGCCTGGCCACACATGAGTCCATATTTCCTCTCCTTTTATTTGTCCTTAGAGAAAAGCAGTTCAATATTCCTTTGGGAGGGAGGAGGCAAAGGACACAAGGATTACATGCGTCAGTCACCCTTTCATCCCCAAACAATCATTCTCGCTGTGACGGTATCCTCCAGGCCACAAAACCCATATTTTTCTGAATACACAGCATTGAGAATTGCACTCGCTGCCCTCCAAAGACCTTTCCAAATGACATTCCCTCCTCAGCCATGGCAGTGTTTGGCCTGGAACACGATACGCCCCAGGAAAGCCATAACTTTTCCATCAGGACAGGAAAGCACTTTAAATCATGGTTAGAAGAGCACCGTCATCAGAGACCGGAGCTGACACCCCGTGTGATGTCACACACATGAACCCAGCACGCTGACAACAGCCATGGGGTTTAGAATTACAGGCAATAAACTATGACATCATGATGACATCATGAAAGGAGAAACTCAATTCCCAGCCCAGGGGCTATCAGTTACTGCTTTATTCGAAAACCTGTCACTGTGTGCATGAGCGATGAGCAGAATCCATCATTTCCACGGGTTTTTATGGCCGCCATAAATTTGGAACACTTAGGCCTCAGCCACCTCCCCGTGTCTCTCCGAGCCCATCTGTCGGCTCCCGCCATGCTCCCTCCAGATCCCAGCACCACAAATCCCATTTCAGGGGAAATCAAAGCAGCTCAGGGCTGCTATGAGAGCACACAGATTTGGCTTTGGGGTGACCAGGTACCTGTCAGCCCTGCGCGTGGTTTCCCTCACCGCCAGGCTGACACAGCTGTGTGCACCCCGGACAAACCCTCTGACACTTGCACGACCTCTAAAAGCCATTTTAAAATCTGTCTTGATGAGCACTCCCAGGCAGATGCTTCAAGAGGATCTCCTGGTGCAGGCTGCCCATCTCCCCCCTGCCACGGCACTTACCAATATATGTTAATAAAGGATTAATTTCACAGATATATAAAGCATGCGGCCCAGCAGGTCACAGAGGCAGAGGTGAACGTGCTCTCCAGTGAGGCAGGTGGAATATTTTGGGGGTGTTTTTATGAGTAGATGATATCAATCTGTCTACTCTCACAAATATGATCTGGCTCATGTGTTCATACACACATTTAACTCAGTCTTCATAACACCTCAGGCAGTGATAAGGGATGGATTTTTCATAAGATTCCTGACATAGAGGAGATGTCCCTTGTCTTTGCCTCCTTTTATTGTTTTTATTTCACCTGTTCCTGCAAAAAACAAAGCAGTGCCATGACCCAACAGATATTTCCTGGAGTATATCAGAGACTCTTGACTGTGTTATTTCCAATCATGAGCTGGGAAACTTTTCCACTGCAATGAACCCCGACTTCCAATTTCCTGACCTCCAAAGCATTAGATTAGGCCAGTCTGATCTGTACCAGATACTTTGAAAATACAGAAATATCCTCTGTTTGCTCCCACGCAGGACACAATTCCCCAGAGCATCAAAATAAAATTAAAATGACCCATTTCTATCCACTGCAGCTGCATTTGTCCTGCTCACCTCTTACAGGTCCCTTGCAAAAATGTCATCCCATGCAAAAGCGATCTCCCTGCATTATCAGTGTGATTGCCAGTCACTTGGGACCTTCTAGATATCCTTGAACTCAACCCCAAAATCCCTGCCCAGGACGCTTAAAGGTGGTGCCTTTAAGGGAGTTCAGCTGATAGACATCAAACACCATATCAAGTTATGACACATTTTTAACTGTTGTTGATGCACAGAATAACCTTGTTGATGCCCATAATAACCTCGCTGATGCATAATCCCTGAAAAAAAAAAAAAAGTCACAGTGACAGCTGGGCACAAAATATTCAAGTTCTGCTAAGGATCTGGCAGTATCAGCTGGATCACAACCCAGTGCAGAGTTCACTTCATTTTCAAGATATTTCATGAGATAGTCTTTGCACTATCTCAGTTCATTACTTCTGTGGAAAGACCAAGGATAACACTGGGGTTCGGAGATGAAAGAACTTGGCAAGTCACCTTCTCTTTTCTCACAGGCAGTGAATAACCAAAGAACAAAGCCATCTCGTTTAAGAAGGGCTGTTGGAGAAGTCCATTTTGAGGGAGTCTGTTGGTATTTAGCGAGGGCAAAGAGCTGCTGAAATCCCTCACATAACCACCCACTTCGGTTCCCAGGTCTTGTAGTCCCAAAATCCACTGTATCATTTCAGCTCTGCACCTCTGATTACTTGTAGGCTTTCTTGAAATGCGACTCTGCACTAATACCCAGCACTGAGAATGATTTTTAAATGCCAGTGAGTTTTTCGTAACCCGATTTCCATGGCCCCCATCAGTTACACACAATTAACAGGTAATTATAGGCAGGTTCCGTGACAGCAGCCTGCATGCAACACTCCCTTTGCCCAACGTGCCTAACACACCGTGCAGCTCCACCTTCACCAGCCAGGAGACAGGAAAAATGGGAAAGGGATTGACTCAATAACCTGAGACTTGCTGCAAAAATGTAGCTCTGAGTTAAACATTCAGAGCATACACGACCAGAGCACCAGCAATTACTGGATTTGTTACTGCCTCAACTATCATGACAGGCATTGAAATAAATCTCATTTATATGACATACAGTCATCTAGAAATGCCTTTTTTTTTTTTTTTTTTAGAAATTCTTTTAAGATGTCAATGCAATACACATGGCTCCATTTTGAGACCTCTCCAGACTGGAGATCAGACAAGATATACAAGCCTTTCAGCCTGCCAAGTTTCATACTTGTTAGGAGTAAGCCTGAATTCGGAATTTTCTGCACGGTGCCTCCGTGAATGCGATTAAGGAAGGCCTCTTGCCATTAAATGTTGGCTGCAGGGATCCAACTCCTCCTCTCCCACCATCCTGCAGTGTTCCCTGAAGGCCGGGCTCATCACGGCTGTGCTCCAGACGTTCACGTTGCATTTCCCTCTGTAGCTCAGGCCTGGGATGTTTCTCCGGAGCCTGAAGCACAGCCCAGATGTTTCTCCTGGCTCTCCAGGCATGCCCACCCACGTCTGGTAACCCCATGCCCTTGTTCACCACACTGGCACCATCACACCAGGCTGGAAGACAGAGTGGGCTGGGAAGTCTCTCAGTTGTTCTGGTCCATGGATGCCAAGATCTGAGCAATAGGTTACTGATGTCCAAACCCGCGCCAGGGGAGGGTTAGGTTGGATATCAGGAAAAGGTTCTGCCCCCAGAGGGTGGTCAGGGTTTGAACAGGCTCCCCAGGGACTGGCCACGGCCCCAAGGCTGCCACAGCTCCAGGAGCATTTGGACAAATGTTCTCCGGGATGCACAGGGTGGGATTGTTGGGGCGTCCTGGGCAGGGCCAGGAGCTGGACTTTCATCCCTGTGGGTCCCTCCCAGCTCAGGATATTCCATGGTTCTATGAAACTCAAGAGCATCTCCCTCACTAGGTCCTGCCTCTGAGTTCAGGGTGCTGGCATTCCTGAAAAACACAGTCCTAAAGCAACAGCTTCACCACATCACTCTTTCCTTAAATACTTTGGAAAGGGCCATTCTGGCAGATGCTGTAACTGGGAATCATCACATCCACCCACCGAGCAGCAAAGAAAACCACTTGTTACCTTCCTCCATTTACGTATCACGCTCCCACAAATTACAGCTCAATTAGGCTCTCCTGGAATCCATCACACAGCTCCAGGAGAATGTGGTCCCAGCAACTGTGCTCTCCAGGCAAGTTGAGACAGTAAATAGAAAGGGCTAATTGGGGAAGGGGGGAGACGCTGTTTCCTGATGTAAAAATAACTGACACTTCCAGGAAATAATGGTATAAATAGAAAATGAAGCCATTCCTCCTCCAAAAATATTTCATAATTATGTGTCATAAAAATAATTAGGTTATGGTGAATTAGTACAAATGTTTACAACAAAATTGCCATGCAAAACATTATGGGTAATAACATGCTAATTGCTGTAGAAGCAAAAGCTGATTATGTTTCAGCAATATTAAAAGTTGCCAACTCGGCGCTGCCATCCAAGCTCCGATATCTCTCAGCAGCATCTAAGGACACAGGGAGAACGGGTGAGGAGAGAAGGACACGGCAGGTGGGCAGTCTGTGCCCTGCCCTGCCAAGCACTTCCCTTGCTGAGCGGCAATTCCTAGAAAGCTCACACCAGGCAATCCTCAGGGAGCACCCGCGGAGGATGAGGCATCGCCCTCGCTCCCTGGTAAGACTGAGTGAACATGGAACAGCCCGGAGGGGCCTCAGTGGGGCTGTCCAAGGGGTAGCTGAGATCTGGGTCCAGCACAGCCAGCTCCCAGATGGAGCCAGAGGGGATCTGGATCCCGTTCTGTGTCCCTCCCAGCTCATGCAGATCCTGTTCCGTGCAGATCATCACCCGAGCAGCTGCTCTGCCCCAAGGCAGCTGGCCAAGCCTGCAAGATCCCGTCCACAAGCCTGGGCAGGATGGTGCTGAGGTTGAGCTGACGTGGACTGCTCACCCCAAGGCCCCTGCAGGGTGGATCACTCTGTCTCTGCACATCCCTCTCCTCAGAGCACCTGCTCACTGCCTGGCGCACCCCAGCTCTCCCCATTGCTTCCAGTGTACGGAACGTTCCTCCTGCTCCTGCCGCACGGCTGTCCCAGAGGGATCACGTCCTGCCCCCACAGGATGGTCTCAGCCCCCGGCCGGTGCCAGGGCAGCACCTCCCCTGCTCTGCCCGCTCGGTTTCCGCTGCCCAGCAGGTTCCGCAGGTGTCCGAGGGTGAGCTGCACGGGCCAGGAGGCTGCCACGGGATCTGTGGCAGCTGTGGGATCTGTGGGATCTGTGGGATCTGTGGGATCTGCAGCAGCAGCAGCCACTGCTTGAAGGCGCCTCTTTGACAGCATCAATGGCCTCCGGGGAGCTGGGCTGTCTGCACACACATCTCCAACCCACTGCTCACCCAGCTCACGCACCCAGTGCTTTTTGGGTTGGATCCCCTTGATCCAAGATGTCTCGGGAGAATTGGGGTCTGAGTATTTCTAGAGCGTGGGCAGAGGTCTTTCACACATCCCCATAATCTGCTTGGTTCCTTGCCCCCTAGTCACCAGATGTGGCAAACTGCTCAAGGGGAGCACTGGGTAAAGTTAAAGGTGTGAATTTAAAGTGCATTGCTTCAAAGTTAGGAAATCCCTGCAGAGTGTTCTCACTCAGAACGGAAGTGACATTAATTTGGTTTCCCAAGCTCATTTCCAACACAAATGCCGATAAACTGGATTGCATTTCAATGGGGGTGTTCACACAGAACTTCAACATAGTTTAACTAATCCTCTTTCTGAGTAAATTTGCCTTAAATCCTCTAAGTGTTCCATATTACAGTTTCTCCTGCAGGGCAGTTGCTGAGTTTTGCCACTGAAAACTCGATCATCTTTGTCCTTGTTTTAGTAGGTTGGAAATAAGTATCTTTCCAAAAGGCAGAAATTCCTCACTCCCGTTTTACCAGTGCCTGGAGCTGAGGCAGTTCCCAGGCCGTTACAGACCCGGGAATACGGTCCCAAGACAGGCAAAGCCCATCCCCAGTAGAAGGTGTCCCCGCCCACGGCTCGGGGGTTGGTACTGGGTCATCTCTAAGGTCCTTCCAGCCCAAACCATCCAGTGATTCTTTGGAGGAGCTGTGGACCCCTGACACCTCCCCAAACCCCGCACATCTCCGCAGGCTCCAGCGATGACCCTTGTATGACACCACGGGCATTGATGCTGCTCCCAAGTTTGCAAATACTGGATGAAAGGCGCCATGGAAGTGATGGGGTTTACTTTTCTTTTTTTTTTTTTTTCCTTTTTTTTTCCTTTTAACAAAGCGTCGTTTGAGATGTTAATTGCGACGCTGGCTAATGAGGGGCTGTGCCGTGAACAGGCTCGGAGCCGGGCTTTCCTCCCGCTCGGCTCCGCGGAGTTGAAAGGCGCGTTCGGCGGCGCTGGAGCCCGGCCGTGCGCTGTGCCGCGCTCATTATGCACCGAGTCACACCGGGCAGCTCCCGGCAGAACGCCGAGACAGAGGTAAACCACTATTTGGAAACAAAGGAGGGCTCTCTCCATCCTAATTAGCGGCAGGTTGCAGAGAGCAGCGGCGGAAGGCGAAGGTCACTTCCCACAAGGCTCAGCTCAGGATGCCGAAACACCCACTTAATTCAGGCGGCTCAGCGGGCAGAGTCAGACCAGAGCAATTACGCTCCCTGGATTTCCCCACGGAAGGGTTTAACAATGCAACTCTTGGAAAAAAAGGTGACTGCGGGAGCTCTTTATTCTGCCACCTTGGAGCAGGGGGAAGCGCAGCCCACCGCGCTGCCGGCTCCGGCAACGGCACGGCTGTGTCTTTGTGCCTCTGCCCTGGGAGCCGAGCTGGGAGGGCTGGCTTTCTCTTTATTTTTAGCTTGAGAAATGAATAAGAACAAATTTTAACATTTAAAAAACAAAGACGAAAAGAACCACAGACGTGAAGACTCTTTGGAGTGGGTTGAGTTCCCTCTGAGTACTCCAAGTTTTCTTCCAGATGCTGCCGGTGAGAATTAACCTTTAAAGGAACCATCTAAGCATGAACCCTGGGAGCCTTCTTGGGAGAAGCAGCTCCTCTGCTGGGATAGTCCTTGCGTGGCTCAGCCCAAGGATTCAGCTGTTCTGTTAAATGGCTCGCTGCACCCCTGCCACCTCACACAGACAGCTCTTCCAAAAGGTCATAGCTTCTTTTTTGCCCTCAGCTGATATTTCCTCCCTGCGCACACCGCGGGTGATGTGTGACCACATCTGCCCTCCCATCGCACCTCTCACAGCTCCCTCACACAGGAACTCCTCCTCAAAGCATCTGCACCGCCCGTGGCACCTTCTGCTGATGGCAGGAGCATTTCCCAGGGGGGCAGTGCAGGAACACAACCACCTTCATCCCTTCCAAAGACTCCAGAACGGGGAATTTTCAGTGGGAATGGAAGGCTGAGGTTTTTCTTAAGTTCTTTATTTTCTGTCTGATAAACAAAGGATGCAGACACCATCTGGATCCCCCCTCAAAGGCTTCAGATCCAACATGTTGTCCAGACCCGTCTTCCCTGTTCCAGCTAACAGCAAGTGATCACCAGCACATATTGGATAGGACCCACCCCAGTCCGTCCTTGGATGGGAAACAGCTTCAGCCAGCAGCTCAGCAGGAGGCAGAGCAGCCACAGGGTTAGCGCAGCTTTCTGTGAATCGTTTGTGAAATACATTGCAGATCACAACCTGCAGCTCTTTCCCGCCAACACGCTCCACACCGTTCACAATCATCTCCCAGCACGGAGGAGTCCAGCAGACCTTCTGCTTCCCACTCCTGAGCCACAGCTGCCTTGTGCCCCACAAACCCACCCTCGATGTTGGACCAGTGACGCCCAACACATCTTTCAGAGCTGCAGTTCCCCCTTATTTCCTCTCCCAGCTGTATCAGCAGTAACTAATACTGAGCACTGGTGTTACAGGGCTTTCCAGCTGTTTCCAAGCAGCCCATGAAATAGCTGGCACTGCTTGAGAGGGCTCCGGTGCCTGTGAGTCACAGCCGTGCCCACTGTTCCCAGCACAGGGACAGAGTTGGCCCTGGCACAGGGCTGGGGACACATCGGGTGGATCTCAGCAACGTGCCAGTCCTGCTCGGCCACAGGCTGGCATCCATCCTGTCACATCTCTTGGCATCAGGCTGACTTTGCAGATCTGGGTGCCTGGAGATGAAAGTTGGAGTTTTCTTGCTCAGGAGATGTTCCCAGCTCCTTTCAGAGCGTGCTGAGAGACCGTTTTAGGTGCAGGCCTGCCAGGAACAGAGCTGCTCAGTGGGGAAGGGAGGTTTTCCAGCAGGGATGTATGGCTCTCCACCAAGCTGGTGATCCCATCATGCCTCCCTCATTCCTGTTAAAATGCTGTTTTCCCTCTGGCTGCACTCCCAGTCCCTCCTGGCCGCAGAGCTGGCCACTGTTCCCGCAGGGATCCCATGGGGATGTCAACAGCTGCCTCTATTTTTGGAGCTCAGGTTTGCTCTTCAAACCTCTCCCAAGTGATAAAACCTTCAGTTAGGTGAAAGCACATCAGTACCACCACCATCCCCACCCCCAGCACACAGGGAAAACACACCTTTGCTTCCAGGCCTCCATGACTCCAAGTGAGAGTTGGTTATGGCAAAGCAACCCACACTCACAACAAGCAAACTGCAGCCAGGGCCCCCTGTTTGCTTCTTCTTTCTGTTAAAAGCCAGCTCAAAAAGTCATCAAGTACCTCACAACTAGCAATTCCCAAAATTGGCTCCCTGCAGCTTTCTTCCCCTTGACACTCATTGCCTGCGGAGCCAGGATGAAGAGCTGTTTCCCTCTCCTCCTCCTCTTCCACATCTCCAGAGCCTCCGCTCCAACAAAGTTTGAGCTGCTCCCTTTTTCCAGGCAGCGCCTCAACCATGTTCTCCCCGGCCCCACACGCTGCTGGGAGATCACTCAAGGGACAAGAAGCTGCTCTGCTCACCAGACCTCCCCCAAGCATTGCACAGGGCATCTGCTCAGCACAGCAGCCCGTCCCAACTCCACTCATGCCCTTTTCTGGTGCATCTCTTGCCGCTACCTGGCTTAAGGAGAGGAGACAATGGCAGCCCAGCTCCCTCCCCTCACACAGCACCAGAGCCAGGGAAGGCCTCTGGTGGATTTTTTCCAAGGACAGAGGCTGCTGGTGGGAGATGAGTGCCAGCAAGGAGCATCCCCACACCGGGCCAACACCACCACTTCCAGGGATGTTCCTCCACACCTGATCCACAGCTGCTGGAAACCACCTGGGACTTCCACCTGCTCTCCTGATGGAAAACACTCTGCCTGCTGTTTCCAGACCTGCAGGTGGGAGGAGATGCCCATGCTCAGTGCTCTGCTGACCAACACAACCCTCCATGCTGATGGACCTCAGAAACGCCCCTTCTCTGCCGCCCACTCCTGCTCCCGGGCAATTAAACTCTGTCTGCCAGGGCTGGCCAAGATAAATGGTGTTTATTGGGATGGCTTTCCTGCATGCCAAACATAAAACAAAATGCCGATCGATAGAGCTGCCTCACCTGATGGTTTTATTTCTCTTCTCCTCCCGCCCCCACTTTTAACTTTGCAGCACTCTGGAGCTCTCTGCGGGGTTTGCACCGTGGTGATAAACCAACAGATCCTCATTAACCCGTGGGCAAGAGCAAGAATTTGCCTTTTCTCTTTCTTTCCCTTTTCCCTTTTTTATTTTTTTTAAAAACTCTCCCTCTATCAATATTTGATGAGGGTAATTTCAAAGACTTGTTTAGTATGATCTCCACATAAGGAGTCCTTGGGAGTGTTTATCACGTTCGAGGTATAATTACATTCAAATGCTGAGACACAGTTGCCAGGGTTACAGCTGCTGGTGGTTCCTCCAGCTTTTGTGTGTCTGGGGTTTCTCACCGCCCCCCGCACACTCCCACTCCCCACGCGCTCCGCTCCTCTGGGGAAGCAGGGGAGGGGGATGGATGGGAAGCTCAAGGACCAGCAGCGACCAGGGCAGCACACACCAGCATCTCCCAGCCTGAAGGAAAGTCAGCATTCCCTGCAGGGTGTACCCAGAGTGGGGGCTTGGGGTCAGGGGTGGGGTAGAGGAAAAGCTGAGCAGGGAGTTCAGTGTTGCTGACAGAAATATTACAGTAAAATTCTCCTGCCGTTCCCTTGGGTCCTATCACTGGGGGAGGAGAGAGGTTTAGCTTGGATATCAGGGAAAGGTTCTTCCCCCAGAGGGTGCTGGGGCACTGAGCAGGCTCCCCAGGGAATGGGCACAGCCCCAAGGCTGCCAGAGCTCCAGGAGCATTTGGACAACGCTCTCAGGGGTGCACAGGCTGGGATTGTTCAGGTGTCTGTTCAGGAGCTGGACTGGATGATCCCTGTGAGTCCCTCCCAGCTCAGAATATTCTATTGGCTTGATGAACCTCCATGGCTGTAAAAGCTCCATGGAAGGAAAGGTAGCAATGCCTTTCCTTCATCCTTGGAATCGCCAAGTGAACACCAAAGAGCCGAGGCATGAACTGCCAGGGACAGAGGGCTGCAGAATCCCAAGGGAGAGGTCCAATGGTGCCAGCACTGGGACCTCCTTGCACCCTCAGCTTTCTTCACCCTGGCACAAGCTCCTCTGCTCTCACTAGCCCAGGAGAATCCTCTCAAGAGGTGCGTGGTGCTTGAGGACACCAACTCCGTGTGTGCCAAAATGGGGACACAAAGTCCAGCTGAGACACTCTCGGCAACGTGTGTCTCAGATTAACCTGGGACACACGTTGGGCATTAACCTGGCTTAAAGCAGGTACACCCAGAGATAGGCAGGTAGGTGGGTAGATGGATAGATGCATAGATGGATGATCTGGGCTGTCTGCTGGAAACCTGGTCTCACACTGCTGGCCATGCAGAGAGGGAAGGAGCTGCCAGCTCAAGCTCTCTGCTGTCACTTAGCCAAAGCCCAGCCACAGCAGGGCTCTGTGTGTGAAGCCACCTGACCACCAGAGCTGGGAGCAGCCCCTGCCCCACTCCCTGCTGCTGGTGTGGATCTACTGGAATACCCCCAAGACTCTGCTGTACTGGGAAAAAATTAAAACCTGAGCATTTCCACCCCAACACCACGTCCCATCCCTGCTGCAGCAGCGACTTGGAGATCTCCAGGCCAAGGGCTGTGCTTAAGGAGGCACTAACAACAGCCCTCAGCTGACTTCCAGCCTTGGTAAGGGCCGCCCAAGGAAAAGCCATTCCCGGCTCCTGCCCAGGCTCTGGGGCTGAACTCAGCTGCCCAGCCAGATTCACCTCCCTCCCCTGGCCTGCAGACAGGCAGAGGCTCAGCTCCTACCTGGCACTTCCTGGACAGCGTCAGTAAACGCAGTTTCACCCAGGCAGCACGGAACTGGGATTGAATTGCCTTTGTTCTAGTTCCAATTTTAAATAATATGAACCTTCCTACAATAGGCAGCGTTATCACTAATCCCCACAGTTGAGCCTGAAATAAGCTTACAAACCATGCAGTAGCACTGTGGGAAGAACAATTATTCCAACAAAGGATGGAGAGGGGAGGAAACAACCATGAGCTCCTTGGATTAGATGGAGGGTGAACACAATTGCTGTCAATTCACAATAAATAAATAATAAATAATTTTTTTTTAAAAGGCCACGAAAACACAAAACAAACAAACCCCAAGAACAAATGCAGCGTGAAGGCCCGGTAAAATATTTACAATTATTTAAATGGAAAAAAGGTACCTGCTACAGTCAATAGGTTGTAAAACAAATTCAGATGGAAGCTATTGTTTACCCCTAAATCAGCTCTAATGCACTGGCAAATGTGATTATCAGCATTCTGCGGGGAGCAGCAGCATCAGCATTCATTCCAGGTGAGCTCAGTGAAGGCTCTCTTGGCCACAGGTTCATTTGTAATTATTAAAATGCACCTTGTTAGCCATGCAGCAAGTCCCAAATTTCTGGGCAGCGGCACATGCAGTGTTTGCTTTAATTTATTCTGTGCGATTTCTGCATTATTTTACTGTGTCAATGCCACAGTGCAAATGAGAAACCCCATCTCAAAGGCTCCAAAGGGAAGAGAGCTGAGCACTCTCTGTTACTGGTGACTCGGAGCTGGCACGTCCTTTGTTCCTGGGGAAGGCTTTTCCATCAAGGACAAACAGTCAGAGAGCTGGCAGCCACCGTGGCTGTTCCCACTGCCAGCGGTGGGAAAGGGACCAGCTCAGTGCCTGGGTGCACACCAGGGGAAGGCAGTAATGTAGGGAACAGAAAGACCCTAAGGACTCACACCAGTGAGTCACCCTGGGCCATCCTGTTATCCAAAATAACAGCAAACACAGGGAAGTAACAGAAAAACAAGGAGAGAAGTCTTAAGATAGTTTGCGGCATGAGATGTGAGAGATTACACAATGGTTTGGGTCAGAAGGGACCTTAAAGCTCATCCACTTCCACCCTTCCACCCCCTGCTATGGGCACGGACACCTTCCACTATCCCAGGTTGCTCCAAGCCCCATCCAACCTGGTCCTTGGACACTTCCAGGGATGGGGCAGCCACAGCTTCTCTCGGCAACCTGTGCCAGGGCCTCAGCACCCTCACAGGGAAGAATTTCTTCCTAATATCCCATCTAAATCTTCCTCTGGCGGTTTAAAGCCTTTCCCTCTTGTCCACCAAAACCCCCAAGCCCTTTTCCTCAGGGCTGCTCTCCATCCTTTCCCCACCCAGCCTGTGTTTGTGCCTGGGATTGCCCCGAGCCGGATGCACGACCTTGCACTTGGCCTTGTTGAACTTCACCAGAGGTATGCAGGATGCCTCATCTCACTTATCCAAGAGGAGAGCAAGGCCAAATCCATGGGAGAAATCCTGGAGTAGCTCTGCCTCAGTTGGAACCAGGAGCTTTCAAGGAGAGGAGCACCTGGACACAGCTGCAAGGGAAGATTGGCTCTGTTTGTTAGAGGGTCCAGCACAGGGAGATAGAGAGCAATGGGATCCAAACACCTCCCTCAAAATGCCCATTACCATCCCCAAAGCAGAGGGCCAGGTGGAAATCTAACCCTGAGGATTTTTCAATATCAGGTACAGAGGACGAGGACGTTGGGATGAGGGTCCAGAGTGGTGTAAAGAGCACTGCTTGGTGGCCTCACATCTGAAGGCAGTGGCACCAGGGACACCACTTATCAGGGGAAGGGAATGGGATTGAGGTGAGCATGGAGCATGTCTGAGCATTCAAATTACAAGCAGGGCTTGTAAGGGACAGGATCTGACATTTAATGCCTCTGTTTGCAAAGTGCTTGACATTCACGATAACAGGAGCAGCACAGGCAGGCGGGGAGGGCTCTGGATTCCCGGGAAAGCAAGTGACAAACAGCCTGGTTTTCCCTCTCCGCTGGCTGGGAACATCCCTGGGAGATGCAAAGGCAGGGAGCCGCGTGTCTTACACAAACACCTGGAGCACCCCTGGGATGGGCTGCCTGCAGACTCCTGGAAAAGTCACCTCATTCCCTCGTGCCTGAGCTTCCCTCCCCAGAAGATGGATCATCCATCCCGCTTGCCAGTTCTGCGGGAGATGTGCCACATGTGTGGAGCACACACCCGAAGGAGCCAGGCTTTGATCTTATCTGGGGCTCTGAGGAGCCATTACAAGAGAAATAAAGTTCAACACTCAGTCTTCTCTTGGAAAGCTGCAGACTGGATGGAAATAACTTACTTTAAAAGGTGCCTCTCCTGACAGCAGTTCAGGGATGAAAGCGGGGAAATCGGAGTCACAGCTAATGCTTGGCGGGAGCTGGAGGCTTGGAACCAATTTTAATGCAGGGCTCAGCCTGGAGGTGCCACCACTGGTGTGGGCAGCTGTGTCCCCAGCAAGAGGTGCCAAGTCCTGGGAGGCGCCCAGGTTGTCTGGATGGGGCTTGGAGCAAGCTGGGATGGTGGAAGGTGTCCCTGCCCATGGCAGGGGTGGGACTGGATGAGCTTTGAGGTCCCTTCCAGCCCAAACCATTCTATGACTCCCTTCCCCAGGACAATTCTCTATCCCACACTGGCCTCCAAAAGTTCTCCTGGCATGGCTGGAGAGTGGCCTGCAAGAGCAGACCGATCTCAGGGTGTCCCCCAACGGTCCCAGGTTTTACACGGCAGGGCCTGGCAAAGCTGAGCTCAGGAAGGCTGATGACAAGACTACTCAGTATTGACACAAAACAGTGTTGTCACCACATGCGAACACTTAATTCCACTGCGGTGTTAATGTACTGTCCAGCAGAGAGAGACAGGACTAGTGTGGTGACAGGGGAGGGGACAGAGCCCGAGGTCCCCAGAGCACAGCGCAGATCCTGCTCTCTCAGCCATCCATCCAGCCTTATCTTCTCTTAATTACGTTAAAATAACACTCTCCCACCTCATTTTTTATTATTAGAAATGAACAGATTTAAAGCATTTCCCCTCAAATTATGGTTCACCTGAGTAGATAATTAAAAGACTATAAAGGAGATACACTTTTATGTGTAATTACGCCTACTTCTGCTGCTGTATCAGGGCTTCAAAAATATTTGCAAAACAACTCAAAACTTTTATTTTGTCAGCGCAATAATTGCTGCTTGTCAGGGCTATCGGTGCCGGCGTCTGCTCAAACAGGAGCAGCATCTCACAGGCAGCCTTGCTGGGGGAGGGAGGAGTGTGGAGCTGCAGAGCATCCCAGGAAATCTGCTGGCAGAGCAGCTGTGCACACCGTGCCATGGAGCCAGCACTGAGCTCACCCAGGGAACGGCCCTGGAAAGGACAAGGATGTCTGCTTGAGTTTCGTGGGGGGGTCCCTTCCTGGAGGGAGGATGGAGGGAGGATGCTCAGGCTCCTGGCCTGAGCAGTTAAAGGTTTGTTCCCCATCCATCATGGTTGTGGAGACCACAGGAGTCGCTGCTGGCAGCAATAGAAAGAGCAAACTCACACCAAGCTGTAGAAAGCAGAAGTGAAGTGTCTTTATTTTGATTCTAACTTTTATATAGAGATATCTACATAATAGTGATTGGACAGTGTCATTCCACCCCTCAGGGGGATTGGTCGAAACCTTGGAGCTCCAGTTAGCAAAACATAAGATTAGAAAGAGAAAAGAATGTCCCAGTTTATCTTGTTTTCTTACAGAGTTCGTGAGAAGGAGAAACCTTCTTCGGACTGTGCGTCCACACACAGGGACAAATCTCCACACGCTGCTGGATGCATCTGGATTGGTTTGGCACACTGAAGGCTCAGCCCAGAGTCAGAATCCCAGGATGGTTTGGGTTGGAAGTGAGCACAAAGCTCATCCATTCCCACCCCCTGCCATGGACAGAGACACCTTCCACTAGCCCAGGTTGCTCCAAGCCCTGTCCAACCTGACCTGGAACACTTCCAGGGATGGGGCAGCCACAGCTTCTCTGGTCAACCTGTGCCGGGGCCTCCCCACCCTCACAGCCAAGAATCTCTTCCCAATATCCCATCTAAGCCATTCCCTCTTGTCCTATCACACCATGCTCTTGTCCAAAGTCCCTCTCCAGCTCTCTTGCCCAGACCTCCCAACCCTATTTATTTCTTCCCTGCATCCAGTGCTCCTGCAGAGGAGCTGGATCTGTCGCTGTGTGCAGAGGTAGCACCCACACCTACGTGCAGGGGCAGAGGTGTGTTCCTCTTCCTGACGGGGACAGGCTGGGAATGGCTGTTTCCTGCTCCTCGGGAGGCTTCCTCTGCTCCGGGGGTGCAGCACTGGCCACCTCTGCCAGCAGAGAGGAGTCTCGGACACTGGCCTGACACCTCCCACCCCAACTGCTCTCCACACCCCCGGCAAGGCCACCAGGGCTTAGCAGGGGATGGAATCTAAAGGAAAGGGGTCCAGAAGAGACCGTGGGGACACACAAAGGAAACAAACGAGGGCAGAGCATGGAAAAAACACGCTAACTCAGCACAGTGAGGTCACCTGAAGAGCGAGGGAGTGTGGGCAGGACAAGGAGCCTGGAGACCCCAGGAACACTGGAGGGCAGAGAGGTCCAAGAGAGCGACAAGGAAACGCCCGGGGCCCCTGGTGCAACTTGAGGTGAGCAAAGCTTGTCAAGGAATGTCTGCAGCAGGAAATGGGAAAGGGGATCAGGCAAGGGCAGGATGCTCCTGCACCCTGGGCAGCTCCCGGTGGGCCCACAGGTAATGCCAGGGATGCAGTTACAGCTACGGACAGACCTGAGCTTCACACTGGGGACAGCAGGTGCCACACAATCCACCAGTTTCTCCCTGACTTATAATCACAGAATCATGGAATAGGCTGAGTTAGAAAGGACCCACAAGGATCAGAGTCCAGCTCCTGGCCCTGCACAGACACCCCAACAATCCCACTCTGTGCCTGAGAGCATTGTCCAAATGCCCCTGGAGCTCTGGCAGCCTTGGGGCTGTGCCCATTCCCTGGGGAGCCTGGGCAGTGCCCCACCATCCTCTGGGGGAAGAACCTTTCCCTGATATCCAGCCTGAACACCCCCTGAGTTGTCGTGGGGGAAAACCCCACAGTGGTGGATGAAGCTGCTGAGGTGATTTTGTGCTGCCCCTGGTTACACTTGTTTTAAGACACTGCCTGCATGTGCAGCCTGGTGAGCCTCGCTGATCAAAACAAGGAGCCACGTCAGGAGCCACCTCCAGCACAATCTCCAACTGGGCACCAGTTTGAGGGGCTGGTCAGCTTCCTAGAGCACACATACCGCAGTCCCGCGGAGGGGTCACCCACTCCCACCCGTGACATCGGACCCCCGTGTTTTCAGAGACAGGTGACCAAACAGACACTGAACAGAGGAGGGAAGGTGGGTTCCCTGGGAGGATGGAGCTGCTGGGATGAAGGCTGAGCAGGGACAACCAGCATGGGGCCAGCACCAGGCTGAACATCCCCCCCTCTCCTTGCTGGGACACCCGGAGCCAGGTGATGCCCACGGCCACTGCTGGGTGCCAAACACCCCCGGGTGTGGCCAGCACTCCAGGCCTCCCAGGGTGCCAACGTGCTTTGAAGTCCCCAAATCCACACTTCAGCTCGCTGTGTATAAAGAAGATATAATACCCCATCTCCCTCATAAGGGCACAGGGAAATAAATTCATTAGTGTTTATAAGGAGCTAAGAAACTCTGATTAGAGAGCCAGGGAAAGGGCCCACGAGGGAAATGAATAATTCGGCGTGCAGGAAGAGGGTGGTAAATAATGCATGGGCTGCCGTGGCTCCGCGAGAGGAAAGGCTCGGGAGCAGCTCCGGGTGCGGCACGGGGCCAGGCAGGGAGCACGTCCCACGGCTGGGGTGGGGAATGCACCTCACAGCCCTGCCTGGGCCTTGGGCAAGGGAACGTGGGCAGGTGGGCAGGTCTGCTGAGCCTGCCTGGGTCCTGAGCCAGGCACCATGGATATCTTGGGGTTTTGGGAGCTTTCTACTTCCCATGTTCCTTCAGAGGGGCATCAGCATCTCCAGTGGGTCCACAAGCAGCAGGGACAGGCCCCAAAACTGGGGTGACAGCACAGTTTACCACCCAGGTTAATGCCAGCACCCAGGGCACCTTACAGCAAAGCATTCCCACTCCTCCAGGGCCAGGCGGGTGTGAGAGGTGTTTCCGAGGGGCTGCTCCTGCAGGGAAGCATCCTGAATCCTCCCCATTGCTGAGGGCAGGGGCAGAGGAGCCCAGCTCACTGCAGAGGAGCAGATCAAACGTGTCTTCCATCCTGCCCAAATCCCAGGAGGTGGGATGTGCTCAGTCAGCTGGGTGAGAGTGTGTATCTGGGAGCTTCACGGAATCCTAGGATGGTTTGGGTTGGAAGGGACCTTAAAGCTCATCCAGTCCAACCTCCCACTATCCCAGGTTGTCCAAGCCCTGTCCAACTTGTCCTTGGACACTTCCAGGGATAAGGCAGCCACAGTTTCTCTGGGCAACCTGTGCCAGGGCCTCAGCACCCTCACAGGGAAAATTCTTCCCAACATCCCATCTAACCCTGCCCTCTGGCAGTGGGAAGCCACTGCCCCTTGTCCTGTCCCTCCATCCCTTGTCCCAAGTCCCTCTCCAGCTCTCCTGGAGCCCCTTTAGGCACTGGAAGGGGTTCTAAGGTGTCCCTGAAACCTTCTCTTCTCCAGGTGAACACCTCCAGCTCTCCCAGCCTGGCTCCAGAGCTCCAGAGCCCCTGGCAGAGGGGCTCCAGCCCTGGGAGCATCTCTGTGGCCTCCTCTGGACTCATTCCAACAGCTCCACATCCTTCTTATGCTGGAGGCCCCAGAGCTGGACATAGCACTGCAGCAGGAGTCTCACCTGAGCAGAGCAGAGGGGCAGAATCCCCTCCCTGGGTGCTGCTGGTGGCTTTGGGGCAGCAAAAGGGGGTGGCTGTGCAGGTTAATCAGAGTGGTACTTGAAATCCAGCTAAAGGCAACTGCCTGGAGTCAATGCCCTGTCCCCATCACCATGGGGCACAGGGAGGATGTGGTGTTACTTAGAAGGGATATGTGGGGTGACCACGTAAACAGGAACAAGCCCCTTGGCTGGCAACAGGAGGTGACTTTCTTGAGAGCATCCCCCAAAACCTCTCCAGGAGGCCTGGAGGAGATTTCAACACTGCAGCAGCCCCAGACCGGCTCCATCCGAGCCCTCCTGGCTCTCCAGCACCGCTGAGCCTGCCTGGCTTGTCCTCCAGGAAAACCCCAGCACTTTTAATAGGCGATGAGGCATCTCCAATAATTCCAGCAGATGCTGCCAGTTAATGTGGGCTGGCACAGAACTTTTATCATTGGCCCATATTGCTCCAATTACAATTTAGCCTATGGTCCTCTTGGGCTCATCTTTTATTTGTCTTTCGCTGCCGAGTGTGGGAGGGAGGGGAGGTGGGAGAGGCTGGGAGATGTGTGTCTGACCTCTCCCTCCTTCACTGCCACATCTCCGCACAGCCAGTGCATTCCCAGCCACTCTCTTCCCATGGGCAGGGCTGTCCTCGGGCTGTGCATCTGGAATAAGAGCAAGTGTCTCTCGCCAGACTCGACACGTGAACCGCCCAGGGCAGCCCCTCATTGCACCCCACAGAGTTGAGCACAGTCCTGGCTCAGTTTTCTCCTTGCACTGGGGTAAATAAGGATTTATTCCACCAGCAGCGCCAGAGTTAGGCCAGCATCACACTGGTGTGCTGGAGCACCGAGTGCATTGGAATTTCTGGGAGCTGCTGCGGGGTAATTGGAGCCAACACACTGCTCCCATTTTTCAAACCTGAGAGCCATGAAGGAAAGATTTTTCATTCTGAGGGTTAGGCTCTGTTCTGGCTGTGACAGTCGCCTATGTCTATATTCAAAGCTCAGGGAAAGTTTCTTTGGATGCTGTGTGGCCTCGTAAATGACATCTCGCTCCAGCTGGGACGCAGGCAGAGATGGTGACTGGTTATCCCGTGGGGAAAATAAAACACAGCTTCCAGAGCCTGCAGCTGTATAAACCTGTATCACGGAATGAGGGTCTGTCAGGGACTCGCCGGCCATATCCGGGCTCTGCCGAGGGGCTTTGGGCTCTCCGGGGTCCTTCGGAGCCCCATTAACCATCACACTGACAGCAGGGCTCCCCCAGACCCCATTAAAAGGCTCTTCCAAGGCAAACTACTTCAGGAATATTAAGCACTGGCTGTAAATGTCTATTGGTTACTGAAGGGGAAAACCTCGGAGTGACCTGTGTAAAGGATACACCCTCCCAGCACCCCAAATCCCAGAGGATTCAACAAACATGAACACTCATTTAAACCACACCAGAAGCCCATTAAATCAAGTGTCTACTCAATTAAGGACACACAAACAACTTTCACTCTGCCATCAGCTGCTGCCTATTTGCATCTTGCATATCCGAAGATGGCAGAGACTCTCTGCTTTCATTTGTTGGGATGGGCTTGGCAAAAAACACCCAAAACACCCAAAACACCTGTTCTACCCGTGTGTAAAGTGTGAGGCAAACCTCACTGTGGTCTGTGAGTCTGGGGCAGTGGAGACCTGGCCGCAGGGACCTGGAGAGGGGCTGCCCCTGGTTACACCATCAGCACGTGGAACTCACTCACTCAAAAATCCGTGTAATGAAAACATCAAAGCTATAATGGCCCTGGAGAAGCAGAAAGGACTTGGAAATCTCCTGACTGGAGCCATGAGAACAGCCCACATCAACACCACCACTGGTGGGACAATTACAGGATGCCAGGGACCGCAGGGCTCTGCCAGCCTCACCTACAGCTGAACCACCACTCGCCTCCCTCCCCACAGCTCACCCCAAAACCCCGGCCATGGGAACCCCTACCCCCACCTCCAGAGCTCTCCCAGTAGCAGCTCCTCTATCTGAACCCCAGGTATCTCATTGGTGGCTGCATATTTTTAATTTACAAAACCTCTAGCCCCCGTTTCAGCCCCTGTTGCCGACTGGAGGATGCTCCCAGTGCCGGCAGGACCAGCTGCTCTCAGCATCACCTGGATCAGAGAATCACAGAGTATCCTGAGGTGCAAGGGACCCACAAGGATCGTGGAGTCCAACTCCTGACCCTGCACAGGACGACCCCAAGAGTGTGCGTGACAGAGCTGGATGGGTGGTGTGATTGATCCCAGCAGGATAAAATGCCCAAGTGCAGCCAATGCACAAGGAAGAATCCATTTTCCAGCCATCATTTACAGTAATCCTTAAGGAAAGCAGGTTCAAACGAGCATCAGCCTTTGCATGGACGGGCTCCAGCAGGACTCGGGCAGCGCGGAGCCGCCGAGCTCCGCCAGCAGGGACGGCCCTTTGATCGCAGCCAGCGCTTCCAGCGCGCCTTCCCTGCGCGATCGCACACGAGGGCTTTGAAACGCGCTCCGCACAAACACCCGCGCCAGGAAAACTCCTTCTCCCGGCTTTTTTTGCTGCGAGCAAGCTCCGATAGGGATCGCCGAGAATAAAGTCACTTCATTTACAAACCGGGGAGCCAAATCTGATAGACATCAACATTCGAGGTAAGTCAAGGAGCGGTGGAGCGCTGCCAGTTCCCCAAATGAATATTCATAGCAAACACTCCCCCAGCTCCGAGCTGAAGAGAAGCCGGCAGCAGGAAGGCTGCCCCTGGGAAGGGGAAGGCGAGGGACCAGGCTTATTTCATCCTTTTTATTGAGTGCAATTTTCTCTTTAGTACAATATTCTCTGAAAGATACTGTTACAAACTCCGACAATTTCAACACAATCAACAAACTGGGGAAGAAGGGGAGGGAGAGGGGAGCAAAAAAAATTCCAAGGGTTGAAATCTTTTACAGACATCTCACTGTTTATGTACAGGACAGGGTAGGGCTGGCCCGGGACACGCTGCGGCTCGGGGAACGGGGACCGGGGCGCTGCGGGACCTCCCGGAGCATCCTGTGGTGGGGAGCGGCCCCTGGAGCCCCCTCTCCGGCGCTGCTGCCCCGCTGCAATGCTGGACTCGACGCCCCTGCAAGGCAAGAGGGAGACGAGGAGAGGGTGAGAACAGGCACGTCCAGAGCTCGGAGAGCCACGCGTCCTTCCCCGGAGAAACCCAAAGGCTTCTTACAGCGCATACANAAAAGAAAAAAAAAAGCAGGGATTAATTAATATGCTGTCAGAAAAGTGATGATTTCACTGAAAGCTCTCAATTTCTCCTCAGGGGGAAAAGGAAGGAATGGAGGAGATGGAATTCTTTGTGAAGCTGAGTTGCTTTAGGGAGCGGAGGCTGGGACGCGATTTTGGGGGCGGGAGGGTTTCCGTGTCCCCCAGCAGCCAAGATGCCTTTCCACTCCCTCCCACTGCTAGATGAGCCCCCCCCGGGTGTAAAGCAGGAGCAAACCACCAGGCACCATCAAATCGCTTTTTCCAATGTAACAAAAAAACCCCCATTTTCTCCACTGCCAGGGGGAAACCAGAAGGTCTGGGTACCAGAGGAGCAGCCCCAGGAGCACCTTCTTCACACCCTGCAACCAAGAAGTACCACACAGCAGCAAAATCCCATTATTTAGCCACTTCGGAGAGGCCAAGATGCTTTTAATATACAATTGCACCTTGGAAACATAAAGGCAGCCCATTAAATAACAAAGCAATTGACTGCTGGGTCCCTTTGCTGGGCCACAAAAAACCGGGGCTCGCTGGCTAATTATTGCTGGGCATCCCTGTGCCTCTCCAAACATACCAATGCTTTCAGAAACCCACTCCAGCTGCGCCTGACATTTCACTCCTATTAAAATTCATCATTCTACTGAATGGAAATAATCTTTTTCTTTAGCAAACCCAGGTAGTAATGAAAGTTTTATTTAGTAATGTAGTGTTTGGTGGGA
The DNA here is from genome assembly GCA_013397845.1 of Melanocharis versteri. Taxonomy (NCBI): domain Eukaryota; kingdom Metazoa; phylum Chordata; class Aves; order Passeriformes; family Melanocharitidae; genus Melanocharis; species Melanocharis versteri. Next base: position 300,966 of record VZTG01010141.1, on the reverse strand, counting down.
AAAGGGGCAGAGAAAAGGGAACAGAAATTGAGATTATCTTTAAAAAAAGGAAACTTCAGCTGGGGGAAAAGATATTGCTGGATATTTCTCGGGCACAGGGGGCCATTTTCGGTGCCGTGCTTGGAGGCTTGGTCTCACAGCTCTCGTTAACGTTAATGGGATCAGAACAGCAAAACAGCTGGAAAAAAGCCGTAATAGGAACACAACTGATGTAGCGATGCTGAACTCGCTGCTGGAGCCGGGCGGGTCCGGGGGATGGATGCAAATCGAGGTGGGGTGGCGGTGATTTGTATCGGCTCCGGATTCTGCCACATTAAAGCTGGACGCGAGCGATGGCTCCGGCCCCGGGCGCTGCTCCCGGCTCCGCCGCCGCCTTCCCCCGCGGCATTCCCAGCTCTTTGAGCCGTCCTTTCCCAACCCGCCCGGCAGCAGCGGAGCTGGGGAAGGTTTCGGGGGTTTATTTTCCCTGGGGAACCCGCGCCCTTTCGGGGGTGGTGGCTGCCGGCTCAGCTCTCCCACGCGAGCTGCAGCCCCTCCCTTGGTCGGGGCAAAAAGTATCCAGGGACGGCTAAAGATGATTTGGGCCGATCCCAAAGGACGAATCTCAAGGGACCCGAGCGACAGGTCATGAACAGCTGGAGGAGGATGGGGGGGAGCGGGGGGCAGCGCAGCTCATCCCCAGGTACGCAGCCACCGAGTCACCCCCTCATCCCTCATCCCACCTCCTCCTCCTCCCGGAGCGCCGCCGTGGGAACCCCTGCGAGGCGGGCGGAGGGCTTTGATCTCAGCCTCCGAGTGCCGGCGTGACACAAATACCAATAAAAAGGCCACGTCTGTGCGATGAGAAGGCGTTCCAGGAGGGAAGGAGTTATCGAGCAGCGTGGCTGGGATGCGGGCACCGTGTCAGCCCCGGGGCGCTCTCCCTTTCCCCGCTCACGGGAATGGGCAGAATTGCAAATACCCAAAATAATCAAGGATGGGTGGCACTGCAAACGCAGCTGCTGTGCCCGTGTGATGCCATGGAAAAAGGGAGCAGCTGGTGGGAACAGGGAAGGATGGAGGCAGCTCTGGGAGTGACCCAAAGCCATCCCCGTATCCTGCAAGCCCCGCCCTGAGCACCGGCCCACTTCCAAACCCTCTGCGAAGGGAGGCACATCTCACCCCCTTTTCCCTGGGGCCTCCCAGAGCCCCATTCCCATCCAGGCACCACCAGGGTCATGACATGGCCCTGCCACCCAGGCACTAACCCCAGCCTGAGTCCCTGACCACGGCAGCCTCTGGCGGGCTCCCAAATATTTAGGCTGGGGAATCTGAAGAGTTCACCCGAAGCACGGTGGGGAAAAATAAGTAAACCAAACGACATGCGCACGTTCCACATCTGCCTGTCTGTGGAAGCCCCATAAGGATGCAATGTGAGGCTCACCTGGCTCCTCAGACAACCCTTGGCATGGGCTGCACCTCCCGCTGTCAGTCCTGCTTGGCACTAATTAGCATTGATAATTGCACTGATGGTGACCATCATTTTCCTGCCCTCTCTCCCTACCTTCACACAAGGGTTCAATCGCCTAATGAGGCCCCTGAGGATGATCAGAGAGGAGCAGGTTCCCCCACCACAACGGCAGCTCCTGCACAATGTGAGGGGATGGGAGAGCTGAGAAGGGAAAGGCACAGCCCAGCTGCTGGATGGGGAAAGCTGCTGAGTCTTATTTACTTGGGGACACAGAGAAAAGTTCACTCCAATTAAGTTTTTTAAGTGGATGGGCGTTAATCCCCCTACACTTATCTAGAATTAACGCAGCTTTAAGTAGAATTTTGCCTAATCCACTTCCACATCCGCCCCAAAAGGGCACTGTCTGTTTTGGGAAGGAGCAGAGTTCAGCTAATCCACTTAAAATTCACAAGGCTGGTTTGTTCAGATTAACCTCCTCCAGCACTTCCCTCCAGAGACAGGCCAGGAGACCCCACCACCATCCTGCCTCTGCCACTGATGGGGCCACCCCCTCCATGGCTGTCACCTGTGATGCAGCTGTCCGTGTGTTGGGGTCTGCAGGGACTCAGAGATGTCCCCAAAACAGCCACTACAGCAGAGCAACGCAGCAGGGTGGGACAGCCAGCGGCTTCAGGGCTGTTTAAATTCCAACAGCCAGAGGAAGGAGAGCGGAAGCGGCAGCGATGCTTGGGCACAGACAGGGAGAAGGAGGGCAGCTATGCCTGGGCTGGAGGGGTGCTCACAGTGCTGGTCTGTGGAGGACAGCCAGCCAAAAGTGACAGCCCTGGGACACCATGCCAAGTGCCAGCAGCTCTGACAACCCCAAAAGGCACAGGTGAAGGGCACCATGGTCACCAAGACAGGTGCATCCCCTCCCCAGCACCAGTCTGCTGCTCTGATGGGAACCAAGATACCACATTTATTGCCACGGATGCTCACGGTTCCCACCTCACATCTCTTCCTGCCAGGCAAAGCAGAGGAGGCCCTCTTCCCTTTCCATGCCAAACCCTGGGAAGGCAACACAGCCCATCAGGGTCCAGTGATGGACGTGAGCCAGCAGATCTCCCCTGAGACACAAAGCCAAATGCTGAGGACATCAAAAATGGGAGAGCACAACCCAACAGCAGCTCTCACACCTCCCAGACAGGCTTTGGAGGAGATTGGGCTCAGCTGGGACAGGCAGAGCCATTCCCCCATAGCAGGAGGGTTGAAGATCCAAGATGATCCCAAAGGACCCCTCCAACACCCCAAAAATATGAAAAATATAGGCCAAAACAGGAGCAGAAAAGAAATCACTAATGGGGTGAAACAACTCGCCACAGGCGTCCCGTCAGTGTGGACTTGGCTTTTCCTCCATCATCACTCAAGAAGTTTCTGGCACTTCCAAAATTCTGAGGAGACTCACTGGGAATGATCCAAATATTGGATCACTATCCACCCTGGCAGGATCCTTCACGGAAGAGGCACCACAGGAGACAGCGACCTGAACATTAAATCCCCCAGCAGCTCCTCACGCAGAGGGGACATTGGGGCAGCAGGGACAAGCAGCACCTGAGTGAGTGTTGGAGCTGGATGTGACTCCCCAGACCCTGCCCTTCCCGCCAGCAGTTCAAGGACAGGTGGCCTTGGAGCTACAGAACATTTCTGGGTCTGTAAATCCATTCCTCGTCTCAGAAGCTGACTGATCCTCTTTTTTTTTAACTCAAATTCAATGTTTAAGAGTAATGATTTCCAAGTGAACACAGAGTGGCTCAGATATATTGGCAGTTTTTATGGATCAGAGGCAAAAGCCTTAATTCAGACCCTAACAAAGAGAAACGTGTCTGTACCCATTGCAGAAAAATGGCAAGGGCTGATGGCAGTGCAAAAAACCCTTTCACAGGTGATGCCCAATGATTTATCCCAGACAATGGGCCAGCTGGGATGTTCCCGCAGAGATGTCCTTGGGATTCAGGCAAACTTATTGACGAGATTCTGCAACCCAACCCCAAATAAACCCTTCCCTCTCTCTGAATCAAACACCTGGAAAAGCAGAAAGCAGAAAAGGAGATCCCATGGAACTCAGGCTGGCACAAGGGGGATAGGGGGACTGATAGCCCTGTTTCCTCCTTGGCAAAGGAGCATTAGAGGCACCAGAAGAGGACAGGCTCAGAAATAATGGTTTGAGATCACTCTTATTTAAAAACTGGCTGCCTGCTGTTTTCATCGCAAGCCCTGCTCTGACTTGCAGCAACATTTAAAATTAAATATACATAAGTGCTTTCAAAGAACTGTTAATTTGAAGGTCATTAAATGGCATAAAATACATTCCTTTTTTTTTTCTGGAAAGAGGCAGATAATTATGCCATTAATACACGCTCTTCTTCCACATTCAAGCCTCGGATGTGCAAGGGGCTTGGGTTCACCTTCCCTGGCAGAGGCACCGCATCTCCTTTTAATTACTGCCGTTGAGAAACCTGCTGCTCCTCCATCACACCCAGAGATGGGGCTGTGGAAAAAGCATGGAGAAATCCCAGGGGAGAATGATGCAGCTGAATTGCAAATGGGGATTTTTGAGGGATGAGGGAAGTAACAGCAGGGCTGGAAATGTGAAGCCACTTGGCAACACCCAGTCCAGTTGTAAGTATCTTGCCCACTGATTCTCACACAAGACCTTAGGCCAAGTTTAGAGCGGGGGTTTGGTAGCCGAAAGTCCCTTTTTTGATGTAACGCTCTCTGCAAAAAGGACAAAGCCAACCCAGACACACACAACAAAAAAAAACCCTAAAAAAGACACAAAAGGGCTGAGGTTTTTACAGTTGCCATAGAAATGGAGAGAAGGAGCTGACGACTGGCAGAACACAAAGTGAAAGGCCAGGATCAGGGGCGAGGGCGAGGTGGGCTCACCCGGGCGCGCAGCCACATCCATGCATGGATATTCATGTGGGATGCAGCCAAAGGAGCAAGGCACTGTGACTGAGCTTCACCCGTGAGCAGTGGCGGGGGCCAGGATCCAACCCAGTGGGGATCACCAGCAATGGGCACCTCCCAGCACTTCCACATGGCACGGAACCCACCAGGACCCTGTGTGATGGATGGAGCCCCGCCCAGAGGAAAGGTCTGTGCAGTTGGTCTTCGATCCAAAATTCCTTTTTCTTCCCTTTAAACCAAACCTCTGCAGGGAGAAAACCATTTCAGAGCCATCCCTTCTCCTTTGGGATCAAAGAAAGGAAGTCCAACACCAACCAGCATGGATCGGAAGATGTGAAATTGGAGAGTTCATCTTTAGACCAAGGAAGAGGCTCTTGCCAGAGCAGGAGCAACAGGGCCGCATCAAAGAGGTGCCACCCAAGTCAAGGTGAGAGCCTCTTCCTTGGCATCTGACAAAGGAAAAGGAGGAGCAGGTCAAACACAATGCTGCTGCCATGGCCAGGCACGGATAGCACTGTCACTTCCAGACAGAAAGGCTTCACAGTTTGGAAAACTAATTTTACTTGGAAGACAGGCCTCTAAAGAAACAAAATGGTCTGTCAGAAATCACCTGAAATTTTTGTGCTGGATTTTTTCAATAAATAGCAAAAACCAAACATGGCTATTTTGGACTTTCCCCTTTGTTTTCCACTAACAGACTGACGGCCTTCGGTGAAATCTTCTGGTTTGGATGAAACTACTTTTATTGAAAGGCAAGAGAACAGGTGGCCCCTGGTGACCCTCCTTCAAGTATCACCTTGACAGCAACTCCCTTGGCCCATGATGCCTCTTTGCTGCAGGGATTTGTTTGAGCCCACCTGCACTCTCTACACTCAGGCCTGAGCACCGCCAGCCTGCTGCTGGGCTCTTGCATGACCCTGGAGGGGACACGTCCAGGTCCCAGCACAAGGCCAAGATGTGCGGACAGCTGGTTAGGAGTGGTGGGATATGGGGATCATCTGCTCTGACACAGCTCAGGAGACATCAGATGTTGGACAGCTGGGAAAGAGCAACAGAATGGAAAGGCCACCAGCCCTGGCAATGCCCAGGGGCACTGCTGATGGCCCAGAGCCAAGGGGCACCATCCACCCTGGGAAATTGAACCAAGATGGTGTTGGTATCTCTGATAGCACCTGAGCACCCAGACAGCCTGTTTGATCCCTTAGGGGTACCTGGTCTGCTGGGTGGGATGGGCAGGACTGAATGTTTCACATTTCATATTCATGATGAAATGGCCTCAAGCTGCACCAGGGGAGGTTCAAGTTGGCCACCAGGAAGAATTTCTTCACTGAAGGAGTGGTTAAACATTGGAATGGGCTGCCCAGGGAGGCAGTGGAATACCCATCCTTGGAGGTGTTCAAGGAACGCTGGACATGGCACTCAGTTCTCTGGACTGGTTGACACATTGGGGATCAGTCACAGGTTGGACTCAAAGATCTCAGAGATCCATTCTCACCCTATGACACTGTGGTTCTGTATTAAAGGGTTTACATTAAACCAGGGTTGCCGTGGTGTGCTGGGGCAGGGACAGCACTGAGCAGGCAGCAGCAGCTGCCTCGCAGGTGCTCATTGGGCTGGCGACAGCAGCAGGGGAGCCATAAAGGTGCAGTATTGATATTTAGCCTGTGTGGCTGTCACTCGTTCCTTTAAACGCCTTTAGCTTCCTTCTAATAAAAGAGAAATCATAAAAAAACCCACAAAGGACCCTTCAGTGCCAGCGAATACCAATGTGGCGGGGCGGCGCATTAGCATGCGCGGTGCCCACTCCATCTGCATGTTGTGTTCCGTGTGACAACATCCCGGAATACAGATTTGGGCTGCCAACATCCCGAGAGGTATTAGCAATCGTCTATCAGACAGGACGAGGAACAGTCCTGCTGTTGTAAACAAGGGGTGTTTTTCTCTGCCTCTTTCTCTGGGGGGAGTTCAGTGAATTGAAACAAGCTCATTCCTGCATCTTGTTAGTTCCCATTCTTCGGCAGAGCATGGGTCATCTACCTTGGGCAATGGAAGAAAAAAACTGGAGGTGTAAAGAGCACCCCAAAGGGTCCTTCCCCTGCTGGTGGTGATGAACCACGAGCATGACCCAATTAACGTGTTCCTCATGAACAACCATGAACTGAGCACGTGCTCTTCACGGGATACACGGGGGTCCCCCCAGCCACAGAGGACCCTGACAGCCCCAACAGAGGCAGGACAGTGTCCCTACCCAGGAGATGTGGAGAGGTGCTGGCAGCAGGCAGAGCACAGCCTTGTGTTCAGTGGCAGCAAGCAAATCTGGTGAGGCATCTCCAGGCATAGATGGGAATACAATGGGGCAGATGGACGTGGAACAATCCCGTGGTGCAGTTGGATGTGGGCAGCCCTATGGCAAGGACAGACATGGGGAAAACCCACAGCCCAGCTGGGCGTGAGCCATCCTCACAGCACTGATGGACACAGAGCATCACTGCGGCACAGACAGACGCGGGCTGAGAAGTAAAGCAGCCTCTATACCACAGCTGGACATGGGGCATCCCCATGGCTCAGGAACACCCCCAGGACATGGATGGATGCAGGACATCCCCATGACTGCTAGATGTGGAGCATTGCCACAGTGGGGATGGAAGAGTGAGGGGGATGGAGGGTGAGTGAGGACAGGAGGCGAGTGAGGAGGACAGAGGGTCTCCGTGTACGTGTGAGCCACCGCGCCACCAAATCCCAGCCGGGACCTGCAGCCCCCGAGGCACAGCCACAGCCAGCCCGCGCCACTGCTCCCCCACCACGCGGGTGCCGGCAGAGCGCCAGCAAGAGCGCGGTGATGGATCATTGCAACTCGCACACAGCCCTCTTAAGTAAAAGCCTTATTAAGAGTTCATTTGTTTCATAAACTCCCGGCGTGATCCACAGGGGGAAGTCAGATAGCCCAGCCTTACAATATTCTGAGTAAACACTGACACGTGTCGGGCAATTTTAACCGGATCAATTTGCCTAGGAGACCAATGCAGAAACCAAAAAAAAGAATAATAAAGATCAAATTAAATATGGGGAAACATCCACTGGGACAGGCTATAAAGAAGAGCAGAAAAATACGGAGCAGGACGGATGGATGGACAGAGACACACAAGACAATCAGACCTACCTCTGAAGCCATGAAACCTAAGTCCATAAATCAATATCAAAATCCTTAGGTCCACAAGATGGGGGAAAAAGTCCTCCATAGCCATCTTCCAGACATCACCAAGGCCCTGGAGGCCTGAGCAGTCCATTTCCCAGAGCATCTCTCCTCCTCCAGCAGCCACCAACCCCATCACAGCCATGCGGTGGCTCCTCCAGTCCCATCCCATCCCCGCCGCGCTGGCCGGCCCTTGGCATCCTCCTCCCCACGTGCAGGATGCCGAGCGCTTCCTTCATCGCCGGGTGCTTCCCGGCTGCCTCCCGCCCCTGGGGGCTGTGGGCACAACCCCCGGCCCCCCGGGTCGGGCACCGGCCGGCTGCCGGCCACAGGGTCAGCGCTGGTCTTCGGTCATGGACAAGCAGTGAGTCCACAGAAGGTTGACAACATACACAGGCGCACGAGCGCGCACACACACACGGGAACACCTCTTTCCATTTTCCAGGATGGAGAGTTTGTTTTTTTTAATCCTTTTTTTCCTTTTTGCAAAAAAAATGCAAGCAAAAGAGAAAAAAAAAACCAAAACCCAAGGTTTTCTATTGAAGGTACATCTCTTCTTCAATATGAAGACATTAACTGGATTGAGTCGGATCCCCCATGCAGTGGTCAGCGAAGTCCTTTGGTAGTTGCCGGAGCGGCACCTGGGTGGGATGGCAGGGAGCTGCAGAGACATCTAAGAACACTTCCACCTAGTCCATGAGCAGAGAGGGGAGCGGGATGAGCCGGGAGGGCCAGGGCAGGGAGGGAGGGCAAAGGAAGTAAAAGGAAGGTGGTTTCTCCGGACAGGATGCTCCATCTCGTGCCTCTCCCTTCCCCAACAGCCCCTTCCTCCTTCTCAGTTTTGACCACTGCTCAGTGGTGGCAGGATTGGAGTCTGGTCTCTAGGGTTTGGGTTTGCTTCCCCAACGCACATTGGTTTGTCTTCATTGTGTTTTATGATTTTTTTTTTGTTTTGATTTGCTTTTTAAATATATGATTTGTACATATTTATATGTATTTATACACTGTTCCCCATGACATTGGGTAAGTGTGCTTCTGTTGGTGAGGAACGGAAGTCACCAGTCAGAGGTGAGTCCCAGGAACATCCTTTGGCTGCAGTCGCAGTCCCCAGGCAGCGGCGGCTCCTCTCCCAGTGCTGCCCCGCGTCAGTTCCTCCCCTCCCACCTCTGCCCTCTGCTGCGTGCCCTCCGCTGCGTGCCCTCCCCGGCCCCTCCCCAAGGAACAAGGGACGTCATGCCATCGAGGTCGGAGACTGGCTCATCTGTACTCGCATGGACTGGACGCTGTTCAGGATCTTCTTCTGGTGCCCAGCCAAAGTCACCCCTATTCTCAGGAGGTCTCTGGAAGACAGACAGACAGACGGAGGAAGGTCAATGGGCAGCTGAGAGTGGTGAGCCTGTTTTGCTGTTGCTAAGGGAGGTGAGGGACGTAAGCTCAGCTGGAACATCCACAGAGCCCAAGCACGGCCCCATGAGCATCACTGGGTCTGAGAGCAGGGAGACACCCACACATTGACCCCTAGATGGTGAATGTGGCCACCTCCAGACTCCGGGTGACCAGTGTGAGGGATGCTCACACTTGTCCTTTGCCCTGAACTGACCTCCCCACCTCCCCAGCTGGGCAGCACCCCGCTTTTGGGCAGCCCTGGCATGGCCAACTCACTCGGACGTCATCTGGGCCACCAGCTGCAGGGAGGTGAAGCCAGCAGTCAGGAAGCTGTCCCGGTACTGGCTCATCTTCACAGCACTCAGCCAGTCGTCTACTGAGGTAAAGGCAGTGAAGTCGGGGATGGAGCGGTCGAGGAGGGGCTGAGAAGGCCTGAAACAGGACACACCGCTGGGGACAAGCCCGGCCAGCATTGGGGGGCTGCCCCGCCTGAGCCCAGCACAGGGACACACTCCCCAGTCCACCCCCAGCGCCCTTATGCTCCCCCTCAGCACACACCCATGCAAAGCCATGAGGAAGGCCTGTCCCATGGGAATACAGCTGTGCCAAGCAGTGCTTTGCAAGTCTGCATGTTGTATTCTAGCTGCGGGAGCCACAGGGATGAGGCGCCAGCAGAGCAGCCACCGCACCCAAATGGTCACACGCCATAAAGAATCAATAGCAAAGAATTATTGCTGTTGCTTGGCTGAAAACTGCATGTTCTTTGTCTGACTGTCAGGCAGAGCAAAGACAGAACCCCCCTGCCCCCACCTAAGGATTTAGGAATTCTCAAGCTGCTTGGGGAGCCTTTACCCGCGGTGTGGGATGGTGACAGGGAGCATCCCTGCGCCCAGCACTCACACAGCGGTGATGGTCGCCACAGTTTTGAGGCTTGCCGGGTTGCGGATCATTTTGTCGAGGGTGTTGACGATCTCGGTGAAGCGCGGGCGGGTGTTGCGGTCCTTCTGCCAGCAGTCCAGCATCAGCTGGTGCAGGGCAGCCGGGCAGTCCATGGGCGGCGGGAGCCGGTAGTCCTGCTCGATGGCGTTGATGACCTGAGGATGGATGAGGACGGATGAGTGAGGGGGAAAGTGGATGAGGGACTCGGGGGGCTCCCTGAGCTGCTTGTGCAGGCAGAGGGGCTGCAGGCAGCCAGGAAGGCACGGCCAGCCCGGCTGATCAGCAGCCAAGGGAGCGGGAGGAGCCGGGGGCTCTCCGAGGTTAATCTCCGCTCTGATGCTCCGCGGCTGCAGTTCCTCCCAGCGGAGAGCTGCCACTCATTATCTCGGCGGATCTCGCCGGAGTATAGCAGTCACACTTCCAAAGCTCCTTCCCTGCTCGTAAACCCTCTGAACATTTTCAAAGGCCCTGCAGCTTGCTGAAGTCCAATTACCAGCCCACTGGCTTTTCTTCCCAATTTCTCTCCTTGCATCCTCTCGCTCACCAGCCCGTTTCATCTCCAAACTGAGTGCTCCCGAGGCTCCAGGAAGGAGCAGAGAGCCCTTCAGGCAGAGATTTCTTTTGGGAATGAGCAGCCCCTGGCCCCCAGAGCGGTGTGGATGATCACCAGTGCTTACATCTTGGTTGGACATGTCCCAGTAGGGCCTCTCCCCGAACGACATCACCTCCCACATGACGATGCCGTAGCTCCAGACGTCGCTGGCCGAGGTGAACTTGCGGTAGGCAATGGCCTCTGGTGCCGTCCACCTGACAGGGATCTTCCCCCCCTACAGAGAAAGGGACTTCAGCTAAGAAACACCTCCCTAGGCAGAGGAGGCTGGATGCCCATGAGCCAGGGTTGGGGCCGTCCCACACACCCCAAACCATGGGTCCCTGGGGACCCCACCAAGGAGTGGGCAGATGGCACCTGATGGCACGAGGAGGCAAGAGCCAAAAACAACTCCATGAATGTATCTTGCACCTGCCTAAAATGGCTTAGCTGAACAAAACAAATGGGTTTATCCAAGGATTTACCCCACTGACTGACACCACCCCAGTCCAGCTGCCCTGCAGGACCCAGCACATCAGTGGCTTGTCCCCAGGTCCCTTCCCAGGTGACAAGGCTAAGCACAACTGGGCGAGTGATTGTCACAGGTAAGGAGCCACAGACACCCCCATCCCTTGGCCTTCAATCAAAACAAGGTTGAACTAAAAGCATCTTCCACAGATTCATCTGGGCTCCCACAGCTGCCAGAAGGTCCTTCCGGCCCTACTTTCAGAGTTGAAGGCAAAAAGCAAAACACCTTGAAAACCCAATGGAAAGCACTGGTGCAGGAAAGTGCCTTTGGTAGGGAGCTCCTCTCCCAAAGGCTCAAAATCAGGCTCAGCATCCCAAGCCACCCCACTAAGCCAGGGCAGGTCCCAGGGCCAAAGGCCATGCCAAGGGCGCAGGGATGTGATGGGGGGCAGCACACAGAGAGGGATAGCTCCCTGGGAAAGCTACATAAAATAACCACAAAAAAAGCCAAGGGATAAGGAAAACCACAGACACGCACAGGAATTTTCTGGGGGCAGGACTGCATTGTAAATCGTTTAGCACAATCGTTTTCCGTAGCCTTTCCGAGGACGCGTCAGCCGCTCTTGAAGGATGAATGGCAAAAAATTTGATTTGAATAACTACAAATGGAGAAATTAACTGCTAGGTTGTTTTTCCTGCATTTTCCCCAGAGCAAAAAGCCTGCTGTGGGAGGCAGAGTGATGCAATCGCAGGCACAGCATCACTTCCCAGCTGCCGGGGAGATCTATTATGGCCTAAATTAAATAAAAACACAGATGAGATAATCTCTTTTTATCTCTGAAGGTGGGGAAAAGACTAATTCATGCCTCGTCTCAGCAGCTACCGCTGGGGTCTTTGAAGGAAAAATAAAAGCTGGGTGTCTGCTCAAAGGCTGCTGCCTGCAGGAAGGGTCTGGGCAGGGAGCAGGGCAGGTCTGGGGGGGGACAGGAACATCCCATTGAGCAAGGGAGGGACAGTGAGAGGCTGCAATTGGGCCAAAACACTGAGTCAGCCCCAAAGACACGTCCCTGGCTTTCCCATTTTGGCAGCTGGAGCCAGCCCTGGCACCTCGGCACAGCTCAGCAGCCTGAGGAACTGCTATGGCAGGAGCTGGTGCAGCCCCGTGCCGGCACCCACCACACACTCTTCTGATTAATCCATTAGATGAGGCCAACGAGTTGCTCATCCCTTTCCCCTCTGATCATCCTTAGCACCTCTCAGGGGCTCACAAGCAGGACAATGGCTGTGGTGGGGAGCTGAGGGTCCCCTGGGGTAGCCAGGAGCAGGGGGAGAGCAGACTGCCGTTACCTACAAATGAGTTAATTAAGGAGGAGAAGGATGGCTGGGGAATGGCAGAGCTCCCGTTAGGCTTGTCTCTTTAATTTATGCTTGGAACAAGTTTCCAGCAGGGAAAAGCAGACCAGACCTGGAGTGCTGGGGGAAGAGGAGTTAAAACACCATCACTGTGCTGCCAGGAGTTGCTGTGATCTCCCTGCCTTCCCTTCCTATCTCTCCAGGGACTCCTCCAGGGACCTTTCCTCTACAGAGGAGAGGGAAGAGGCTTATCTGGAAACTGCAGAAAGGTGCTTAGGGAGGAGGGAGGTGGAAAACTTTTAAAAAGGAGGAAGAGTAAAGAGGGAAAAGAGGATAATTGTGGAAACCACAGATAGGACCTCTGGACCATGAACCAATGTTGTGGGAACACTCATGAGGTGCTCCCACCCATGCCAGACTGTACATCCAGCACCCTTCTCCCAGGTTCAGCAGGTGCAGGGCACAGGGAATGCTGGGCAGGAGAACATCATGGGAATGCTGGGCAGGAGAGCATCCTGCATGAGGTACCTACCAAGGAGCTGGTGTAGGTGGGGTCAGACGTATCGTCCTGCAGGTAGCGCGAGAGGCCAAAGTCGGACACTTTGCACACCAGGTTGCTGTTGACCAGGATGTTCCTGGCAGCCAGATCTCGATGCACATAATTCATCTCTGCCAGGTACTTCATCCCAGCAGCAATCCCTCTGAGCATTCCCACCAGCTGGATCACTGTGAACTGCCCATCATTTTGCTGCGACCAGAAAGAGCAGGCACTGGGGTGAGCATGCAGACCCCACAGTGGGACCAGGGCCACTCACCCCAACCTCGGGAGGATGCACCTCCCCAGAGGACTCCAGCTGCCTGATTAAAGCAGAGGTAACTGCCCCAAAACACATTCTGGAGATGTATGGCACACTCCCGCCAGCTCCCAAGCCAAGCATACAGGCTGGGATTTACAAATGGGATACCAACATCTCATTCCTAAATCCCACAGCCCACGTTGCCCCGCCTCGCCTTACCCGCAGGAACGAGTCCAAGGCCCCGTTCTCCATGAACTCCGTGATGATCATGACCGGTCGGCTTTTGGTGACCACCCCTTCGAGGCGAATGATGTTGGGGTGGTCGAACTGCCCCATGATGCTGGCCTCGCTCAGGAAATCCCGGCGCTGCTTCTCCGAGTACCCGGCCTTGAGCGTCTTGATGGCCACGTAGATCTCCCGCTTGCCTGGCAACTTCAGGCGCCCTTTGTACACCTCTCCAAACTCCCCTGCGAGCACAGGATGGAATCGTTTAGGTTGGAAAAGACCTCCAAGATCACTGAGTCCAACCTTGATCAATCAACACCAGAGCTACCACCTCCTCCTCCTCCTCCTCCTCCTCCTCCTCTTCCACACTAAACATTGCAAAGAGCAAGGGGTCCTTGCCCAGCTGAGAAATGACAGCCAGTTCACACTTCAACAATGCTCTCCTCTACAAATCTGCCCACCTGTCCTCTTTAAAAGGGCCAATGTCTGCTACTGGGAACTTGTTTAGGTTTTCAACCTTCTCCAAGGTGACAGAGCCCAACATCAACACAGGCAGAAGCTGCAGCCGCCTGCGCAAACCCCCGCAAGGAGGACTGGCAGGGAAAGTGCATCAACATTTACGGACTACCTCAAATATCAGGTGTCGGCGTTGATAATCTCAGCTGCCTTTCTGCACATCACTTATCTTGGGGTGGGAAATAATTGGGCTGTTTACCTTGCTGCTCTCTGATTTAAAATACAGAGAAAGCTGGAGAGCTTTCACTTCACCAAAGCAAAATTTGCCTGTGGAGGGATTACATTTAAGCCATGTTTGCAGCTACTTTGCCTTGATGAGCAGCAAAGGGCAGGTGATACACTGCTGAACTTGATCCAAACCAAACTGACTCATTGCTTCCTCACAGCTTCCCCTCCCCAGCTTCTCACTTTCTCCTCTAAGAGTATGACACAATTATTTAAAAATGGCAATAAAACAGCACAGATTACACACACACACATGTGCATGTGTGTGTATATATACATATGCATGGGAATATGGCACAGGCTACAGTGAGATCAGGCTTTTCTTGTTATCTCATGGAAAAGCCACATGGAAAATCCCAAGAGGCCCCATGGTCAGCCAGTGAATACATTCCTGGAGCCTTTCCCACCTCAGAGGAACTTTGTGAGCATCAAACAACCTTGTGTCCACCCTAACCCATCACGAACCCAGGAAACTCTGATGTTTCAAAGCTTCACTGAGGGCTTCCGGGTGAAGGACCATGTGTCTCCCCCACAAAGTTGCTCCAGGTGGGTGCCCAGCCACACAGGAGCAGCAGAGAGGGCAGGGAAGGATGGGCAGCAGGAGACAGAGACCCACCTGCCCCAATGACTTCTTCAATCTTCACAAAGGACACATCGATCTCCTTGGCAAACTCTCGGACGGCTTCGTTGGGGTCCTCATAGGTGAAGGGGTCGATGTAGATCTTCATCCCTGGAGACCCTTGTTACAGGGAAGACAGGAACAACAGCGAAAGGGAGAGAATCACAGAAACAGAGTTAATAGAATTGTTTGGGTTGGAAGGAGCTCAAAGTTTATCCTGTACCATCCCCCACGAGCACGGACATCCTCCACTAAATCAGTTTGCTCCAAGCCCCATCCAACCTGGCCTTGAACAATGCCAGGGACAGTGCATCCCCACAGTCTCTGGGCAGCCTGGAAAACCAAGAGCAGTTGTACCATGGCCAAGAACTGGAGACCCTTCTGCCCTCACACTCTCCGCTAAGGGGCTGCTATCACTGTGCTCACCTACACCACCTCCACAGACCCTTATCATCCTCTTTGGGCCACCAATTCACCCAGCTCTCCCCTGCACCTCCTCCTCTCCCTCTCTGCCCTCTGCTCCTCTACCATTATCCTTCCTCTTCCTCCTCCCCAGTGATGGGAGCAGTTACAGACCTGAACTACAGCACGCTGGCTTTACGGTGAAGGCTTTATGAGGTTCCATGCATTAGTGAAGAAATATTTATTTACCCAAAAAGGCCTCTGATGGCTTTGTGGCGGCTACTAAATCGACAGAGTGCAGCAATTATAACCAACAACCTGGATGGATCTGTGAAATACAGCTTGGCCAGACACTGGGACACACGTGTGGTCCCTCACCCACATGGTAGCAGGATCTGGCCACGCTGCAGGGACGTACAGAAAGTGGGCTCTTGCCCTTTTCCAAGGGGGAAAAAATGAAAACAGGTCCCCAGATTTCCCAAATGGGGTTGCAGACACTGCGCTTGGATGCCGGGGGCTTGCAGAGCTGCCAAGGGGCACGGTGGCGGGGCACAGCGAGGTCACAGGGCTCAGCAGGACACCAGTGTTGTACCGCCACCCAAAAGGGACCTACAACAGGCTGTGGTGTCCCCCTGGGGAGGGGTCAGCTTCCTGTGCCATTTCTCACCCAAAAAGCGGACCGTGGATGGCATAGCAGCCCCTCAAGGTCATCTCTGGAGGAGACCAGGAGGAACATCACTGCCTGGTCCCCTCCCCAGGGCACCTCACCCTTACAGGGATTAACAGCACTCAATTACACTGTTCAGGAGCTTTCCAAGTCCCAGCATGCTGGTGCTTCCCAGAGTCCTTCCAGAGCTGGCATACAGATGGATGCATGGACCACAGCATCAACTCTGTACCAGGAATCTAAATCCGCTCCCAGCTGTGAAATAATTCAGGAGGAGATATGAAAGCCTCACAGAGGGCACTGCTAGTGACAAAGAGCCACTGAGGGAGAGCTGCTTGTGGGGCATCAAGGACTCAGGAGGGATCAGGCAGGAGCATCCTCACCCCAAAAGGGGCCTTTGGGGCAAAAGTTCTGCACCTTGGAGGCAGGGAAGGCTGCAATGAAGCCATCTGTGCATCTCCCAGTTCATAAATCCCTTTATGGCTCTGTCTCATACACTTTAACTGCCCCATAAATTCTTTTACAAGAGCAGCTGATGCTCCAGCCAGGATTACAAAGGGATTTACAGGATCGTAACAGAGACTGGCTCACTGATCAAAATATTGAAAAAATAGAGGAGAAAACAATGCCCAAATTTCCTGTCCACTGTCAACACAGGCTGGTATTCAAACACCCTCTGATGTGCCCCAGGGTCTGTCGACAGGCTCAGTAATCACCAGGATGAGCTCCCCTCTCATCCTCATCCCATCCAAATGAGGGATTGGGTATCTAAACCCACCCCTCATCTCTGTCAACCTCAGCCCTCGGCTCATCATCACCACACCAGCAAAAGCTGGGTGAAATTCCAGGTACCAAAGCACACCACCAAAGGCACCCATGGTGAGCCAGCCTGCAAAGAGCTTTGTGCTATTAAAATCATCTCAAGAATCCTGAAAACTGGATTAGGCCATTTTTCACTAATGCAGACAATGGCAGTTTTTTTATCACTCTTCAAAAGTTGAAGTGCTCTGCACCACGACCCTGACTCCAGCATCCAATTCCTTCTGGCATCACGTCTCCTTGGCAATGAATATCATGGGGACAGAGGAAAACCCTTCCTGCTGAATTGCTGGTGCTTCAACAGGGCATTTTCCCTACTTCCCCAATCTCAAAGCTCCCAGCGAAGCTGTGGAAGGGATAAACCATGAAAAATTACACCCCAAGAGACCCCATCTCACCCCAAAATCCACTCGGAGTACTCTGCCAGCAGTAGGTGATCCCGGGGGGCTGCCAGAGGGATGGCAGAGCTGTGCTGGGAGGCTGTAATTGCCGTGCCACTGAACACATGGTGATTTGTTCCAGAGGATGCTCTCATTACTCCATTAGTTGCTCACCACAAATTTCCCACCTGTTTTGCTCCAGCCTTTGCACTGATGGAGCACCCAGAGGCTCACTAACCTTGACAGGGCATTGCTGGCACCTTGGATTTCTGACACCAATCATCACAGCCCCCAGGTTTAGAAACCCAGGAGAGCCACATTCTTCATTGCTTCCCCACCTAGGTTGAGCATCCTGCATTTTGGGGTGCTTGGGGCCAGCTAGGGATGCACGTGGGGTGGGGAATGCTTCAAAATGGGGAAAATGTGAAAAATCAGTCTGCTTACAGCCTGACATGAGTTTATCCATCAGGCATCAAATAAATCTTGCCTTGCCCCCCACAAAAACATGGAGAAAAGAGGGAGGAAAAGCACAAGTCTGTTGCACTTCAGGATCACCCGGTGACGTTTGGAAAACAGTTTATTGTTTGCCAGGAGGTTAAGCACCCCACACAGTGCTGCCACCACATTGGGAGGGTTCAGTGTGATGCCAAGAGGATCTAAAGAAATCCAGTATGCTTTGCTGGCTTGGCTGGGCTCTCCTGCTTGTCTCCAACCCCTCTTCAGCCCTCTCTAGCCACCCTGTTTTTCCCTCCCAGGCTGAATGCTCCATCCCCATTACTCCCCTCTGCTCACCCATACTGCTCCCTGCCTTCCCCATCCATCCTCCCTCCATCCCTGCATCCCACACCTCTTTCCCCCAAGCAGGCACCCAGGACCCAGAGATGGTTCTTCCCACAAGGTAGCAAATTGCACCTGGGCAGCATCTCTAGGAGAGCGTAAATGGCATTTACATCCCACAGGGATGGGGCATGGAGCCTGCGGACACCAGGAAAATCCTGCCCCCCAAAGCTGCTGCTTTGCTGCTTTATTCTCATTTGCAGTGCTGGCTGCTGGAGGGGCACCAGAGCAGACATTACACACAAATACACCTGGAATTAATTCTGGTGCACAGCTCCACCAGCCGCAGAGGTCTCCTAGGAAAAGCTCAGGCTCTCCTAATTGTTTGCCAAGGGGATCAGCAGCCCAAAGCCAGTTAAACATTCCCAGTCACTGGCTGCACATCCTTTCCAGAGCAAGGTACAGGGCAAGCATCAGCCACACAGCCAGGACAGCAGCAATGCCAGCCACCAGCACCCCCACCCCAGCCATGCTCCCAAAACCCAGAATCCCTCTAACAGCCCAGCACCGATCCAGGCCCAGGCAGAGCCTGGGGCAGGAGATCAGGAGCTCATCCTCCCTCTGAACACCACCTCTCTCCTTCCTTTCCTCCTTTGGGACTCTTCACAGCATCCTCTCTCCATCCATCGTCCCCTACATCCCCCTGCCCTTGACATACCCCCAAATCCATCATCATTCCCCGAATCCCTCCTGGTACTCTTCCCACCCACAGTGCTGCACCACTGCAGCCTGCCCTCCCCCACACCCTGACAGACACATATGGACATCTCCGCTCCCACCCTATGGTCCTGTCCATCTGCCATGGGGGATGCCACCACCCCACAGTCCCCCTTGGAAGGGGAGGAGTGGGGCACATGCTGGGTGCAGCTTTGGGAGCGTCTCCCGTGTCTGCTTTTCCCACTTTTCCTGCTCACCTCTGCCGGTGCTGTAGTGCTGGAGTTTATCACTGTACACCGCCTCCTTGCTGTAGGCGCGCTTCCTGGGAGAACAGGGGAGAGAACAGCCAGGCTTCAGGGATCAGCAGCTGCTGGTGGCCCCAAACCGCTCCCCTGCCAGAGAAGTGGCATCGTGCTGCTCCCTCTGGCCACATGGGTCCCCTATCCCGCCCCTCCTACCCCTAATCTGCATCCTACCACCTCCACCTTCCAGGGACACTGATCCCACGGGGACCCACCTGCTGCAGACAATGGAAATGGCCACCAGGGAGACGATGAAGACCACCCCGGCCGCTGCGGACCCCGCGATCAAAGGCAGCTGCTCCCTCAGCTCTGACTTGTAATCATCTGTGAGAGAAGAGAGATGGGGTCAATCCTCCCTGGCATGCTCACAGAGTGAGAGCAGCCTCTGGGAAGGGATCCCCTCTGATTCCATGGGCACTGCACCCAAGGTGGTGGGACAAGGGAGACCCAGGCAGGGGGGTCAGCTGAGGCAGGTGATGAGCCAGTGCCATGCTGCACTGGGTAGGATTGTCACGCTTGGCTCACACATCTTTGGCTTAAAGACAGGGGAGAGAAGATCCTGGAAATAACGTCAGACCAATGTGCATGGACCCAGTTTCCCAAAGAAATGAGGTCCACAAGGTGGCTTTGCCCATGGCTTTGGCATTTCCCTTTCCTCAATAAATTCATTTACTGAGCAACCTAATCTACCAGAACATGTCTCTGCACATGGCAGGGCGTTGGAACGAGATGGGCTTTAGGGTCCCTTCCAACTCAAACCTTTTGGAGACTCTGTCATTTAAACCTGTTGGCCACTTGGACCAATTTTAACATGGGGTCTCATAGACACAAAATTCCTACAAGTTGTAGGAAAGGAGGAAAACACCATTAATAACCAATCCAGCCAGAGAATGCTGTGCCAAGACTTCACCCAGATCAGACATCAGAGAGTCCACCACACAATGGTGAACTTTGGGAGTGAGGCTTAGGAGAACCTGGGAACCCTCGCTGCGGGTCTGCTTGCAGGTTTCACCATCACAACATGAGACAAGTCCTTTTGCAGAGCCATGGCACCCACAGCATCTCTTCCCCACCAAGCATCCCTCCAACCCCCTGCCTCCCTCAGAACCTCCTCTGTCCGCTCAGCCACCCCTGCATCCCTCAGCAGCAGGCTGGGGTGAAAGCCAAGGTGGCACTGGGAGGACTGGGTATGCCTGGGGGAACCCCCAGAAAAACTACTGGCACCCTCCATGTGTCTCCCGCATTTTTCCCTGCCCCATCAGTGGTGTGGGTACCCTCAACAGGCAGTAACCAGCAGATCCCACACTCCTGGGGCTTCTGTAGCATTCCAGAAATACCCCTCTCTCCAACCACCCCATCGAGGTCTGCCAGGCTGTGCCAGCAGCCACATGCAAGGGTTAAAATAAAACTCCTCCAAAAGAAAGCATTTAGCATCCTTTTATCTGTATTTTCTACTCTGCAGTTAATTACTGGCAACTAGATTTATCTCTTGCATGCTGCTTAAATCCTGAGAAATTCTCATCTAACAATCAATTATTATTTAATAAGCTACACAATCCATTCTTAATTAAATTTCAATTAATTGCTTATTTGAGGCAGGATTTTTCTTTTCGCTTCTCTAATCCTGAATATTTGAGGCATTGGAGGGGGGTTTATTACCATTTCCTTCCCCTTGGTCACCCGTTTTCCTCTTCCCACCCCAGCTGGCACTCAACATGAATGCAAGCATGGGGTGACCCATTTTAGGGAAGAAGAAAAGCTTTAGGAAAGAAGAAAAGCTTTAGGAAAGGTTTAGACAGGCAGTGAGGCTGGGAGCCACGGATGTCACCTAAGCAGAGAAGGAACCATGCCAGCAGCAATGGGGAACAGGCTCTCAGCTGGCCCAAGGGTAGGAGGACCTGCTTCACTCACCAGCTTCTGGATTAGTCCTGAAGCTGGGATTAGTGGAAAACCCTCCTATGAGTTAGTAGTTTCTAAAGGAAGCCAGTGTTCGTGGGTGCAGGGAAGGGCTGAGGCCAGAAGAAGCCATGAAGGTCATAAGCTGGCCCAACACACCCCTTTGCCATGGGAAATCAGCTTTCGGATGGGTCTGACCATCCCAGCTTTGCCCTAGTGGCTCAGATGGACTCTCTCAGGAAAGTATCCCAGAGTCCTTCCTCCAAGGGTCTACAACCCTCCTCCCACTGCATCACACCGTGCCAGACTCACAGCCGTGCCAGGGGGGTCTGTCCCCACAGCAGAAGGCAGCAGAGACAGAAATAAATCAGAGACAGAAATAAATAGTGGGGGAAAACCTGGAGCTGGGAGATGGAGAGCGGATCACTCCTCCCGCTGGCGGTTAATGAGACACCGCCGTAAATCACCCAGCTCCTGCCACGCCGCCCGCTGGGGCAGAGGTTTGTGCTGACAAGCTCCTTTAATCCAATTAGAGCACGGAGCTGGAGACAGCACCACGCCGCTGGCCCGGCCGGACTCACCGTCGGTGAGGGTCTGGAAGCACATCTTGCCGCTGTACTTGCCGTAGCCGGCCACGGTGCGGGCGCGCACCTGCACCACGTACACCATGCCGGGCCGCAGCCCCTCCAGCCGCGCCGTGTTCGTCTGGCTGCGCGCCATGGACGAGTTGTACTCGTTGTGGTCCTGCGGGCACCCCGAGAAAGCCACAGTCAGTGTGACAGGGACAGGGGACAGCGGGACTGCAGCCCACCTGTCCCTGTTGAGGGCAGGGATGGGGTTCGGCTGCAGGGAGATAAAGGAGAGGCTCTGGTTCTGCTTCAGGAGTATCCCTGACACAGAGGATCCCACAGGAAAGGCTGGGAGAATTGGGATTTTTCAGCCTGGAGAAGGCTTTGGGGTGACCTAATTGTGGCCTTCCAGTGCCTGAAGAGAGCTACAAGAAAGTCAGGGATGGACTATTTATAAGCGCCTGGAGGGACAAGACAAGGGGGAATGGCTTCCCACTCACAGAGAGTACACTTAGGCTGGATATTGGGAAGAAATTCTCCCCTGTGAGGGTGGGAAGGCCCTGGCACAGGTTGTCCCGAGAAGCTGTGGCTGCCCCATCCCTGGAAGTGTCTAAAGCCAGGCTGGATGAGGCTTGGAGCAACCTGGGACAGTGGAAGGTATCCCAGCCCATGGCAGGGGGTGGAACAAGATGAGCTTCAAGATCCCTTCAACCCAAGACATTCTATGATTTTATGAAACAGGACCCACAAGGAACTGGGGAGGCCCCTGCAGCACATGCCTCCCAGGCAGCCCCCTAGTCCCACCAGAGCAGGGAGCATGGAGTGGGAGAGGGAAACAGTAAGATCATCCAGAGCAAAAATAATCTATGGAAAACTAATTCCTCCTCTTCAAATGATTGATGCCCTTGTGGATTTCAGAAACACCCCACAGTTACGGAAACCTGGTGTCCCTGCTCACAGCACGGGGGTTAGAACTGGATGATCTTTAGGTCCCTTCCAACCCAAACCATTCTGTGATTCCACAAAACACTATAATGTGCCCTATGAGACCCTGCTCAAGCAGGTTTAAGGGCAACTCTCTGCTGAGATCCCCAGACCCTGCAGTCCTGCTCTGCTGGCACAGGTCTTTGGCCTAGACCTTGGTGGAAACCTCATGCGTCTCCACTCTCATTTTTTACCACATTCCCCAGTGCTTTGCTGGTGAGAGGCCGCTGGTGAGATCATCTAATTATTCACACTTAGAGGAATTCATTCGAGCTGACAAGACACAGGAGGGATGGAACAGCTTGGGCCGGGCACGGTTCATCACAGGGGTCGGGAGCGTGTCCCCTGCAGGGCAGGACAGCTGCCAGGGACAGGACCAGTGGTAGGCAGTGACCCAGGGCAGGGACAACCCCCATAACCTTCCCTGGTCCTCTCCAACCCCCTCCCCTCCAACTGATGCCATCCCCATGATTCAGGTCATCCTAGCAAATACCAGAGCCAAGGCGGCCACGGGCACTGATGTGCTGGACAAATGCTGCCACGGGGAAGGATGGCTGAGGTTGGACAGGGCTCTGAGCAACCTGACCTCGTGAGAGGTGTCCCATGGCAGGGGGGGGGAACTAGATGAGCTTTAAGGTCCTTTCCAACTCAAGCTGCTCTGTGATTCTGATTCTGTGATTTAGCATCTGCAGTCCCAACTCACTCCCACCTTCTGGAGGCAGCTCGGGCGACCTGGTGCCTGCCCCACCTGACCTTTCCAGCAGAGCCTGTCTCAGAGCCCATCGATGTTCCCTCTGCCCCCTGCCCCCAGCCCAGCCCCATGGCAGGGCTCCCCTCGGGCTCACCGGGGCCGGCCTGGAGCCCACGGTGCTGCCGACATCGGGCGTGCAGATGCGGCTCAGCTTCTCGTAGTAGCGGATCTCGTAGTCCAGGATGATCCCATTGGGCTGCTCAGGCTGGGGCCAGGACAGCGTGATGCTCCTCATCGTGGCACTCACCTGGTGCATGATGGGCACAGTGGAGGGGGCTGCCGAGGAAGCAGGGAGTGAGGGAAAGTTAACGGAGAGGGTAGGAAAAAATGGCCCTGAGGAGGGGGAAAATCCCCACGGCATCCCAAATCTCCCATGCTTGTGGCTGGCTTCCCCGTGGGAGCAGCTCACTCATTAGCAGTGAGAAGACTGGCATCTCAGCACATGGAAGCAGAGCAGCAAGCCAGTGAGGGAGTTCTGCTATTTAAACCAACTACTCCTTTTAATTAGGGGCTTGGAAATCCTTGGTGTTCCTTCTCCCTGGGACTACTTGCTCCAAGGATGTCTCCCATGGCAGGAGAGACACAGCAAAGCTCTCCCCAGTGGGGCAAACCAAGGTTTGGCGTCAGGCTCCAGCTCTGTGTGACATCTTTTGATGTAACAGCCTCTCTGGGGAGCCAACACTCAGCACTGAGGGAGCTGTGCCACAACTGCCACTCCACATGCTCTCAGGAATGGGGTGTGGGAGTGAAAATCTGCCCACCCTGAGGACAATGACAGGAAACCAGGGCAGCTGGTCCACAGAGTCAGCTTCCAATCCAGCCCTCCTCCTCACCATGCCCAGAAGACAGGTAGTCTTCTGGGCAGGGCAGGGAAAATGCCTCCCCTGTGTGAATCCAGGCAATACCTGAACATGGCAAAACCAGCCTGAGGCATGGGATCATGCCATGGAGGGAATCTGGGGGTGGCAGGAGCCCTGTTTCTCGTGGTTCCAGTGGGAGATGTGGATAGTTCAGCACTGCCTTTGTTTACCCAGAATACTTAATCCTATATTATTTTTTTTTAATCTCTCCATATCCGCTCCAGGAAGATGCTCTTGGGTTGAAATTAAGCGCTTAGCTTGATTGCTGTTTTATTAACTCCCATTAGCTTGGATGGGCCTGGAAAACGGCTGGAAAAACCCACTGCAAAGCCAAAGAGATTTTAGAGGGAGAGCACCAATGCCCTGGATATCCTTGGTGCATTTCCATCAGGTTACCCCACAGCCCAGCATTTCCGTGTTTGTAATCAGCCTTTGCACGACAAACAGGGACCACTGGGGTACAGACAGACAGATGAGGGTGGTCTGGCTGGTCCCAGCTCCCCATGGTGGGAGAAGAGCTAAGAAACACCCCAAAAATCCACCCCAGGAGAAAAAAGGCCTGGAAACAAGAAGCAGGTTTGGCTGCACGTGGTTCAGCAGACAGCAATGCCAGCCAGGCACAAGTGTAGATTTGTATTCCCTGGAGCCAGGAGACTGAAATATTTACACTGGTTTACACTGAAGTATTTACACTGAAATATTTACACCAGGTTTCTCCATTGTGCTATCCAGAGGGAGCAGGATGGCGAAGACTGCCTGCCCTGGCACAAAGCAGGAATCCCCATCCCCTTTTTAAACCCAGAGCACATGGGTTTCCATCCCCTCTGATCCTCTGTGCAGCCCAGGACCAGTTGCCCCCTTGCCATCTGCACACCTACCCCACCAGCATCCCTGTTTGACCCAGAGCTGCTCATTCAGCTCCTGATGCCTGACTAGAGACAGGAAAGAAAGCAGGGGAGCCTGGAAAAGGAGACAAGAGGAAAATGATGGGAGAGGGCTGTGCCAGAGAAGACAGAGCCTGGACTCAGCCCCAGGATGCTGCTCCCTCTGTGTTGTAACACAGTCAGACTGCGTTTCAAGGCTGGATTCACCCCATCTCCCTTCTCCCAACTGGGAAAAGGGGGAAAGTGGAGATGCCATTTCATCCCCAAGCAATCTAGAAGGGGAATAAAGCAGGTATCAGATATCCCTCCCACAAGCCAACTCTCACCCTGCCCAGGGCACAGACAACCCTTCCCTGTCCCCACTCCTCTTCCCCCCTCTTTTCCTGGCCTTTCTCCCCACTCAGGGCTGGGGGCACCACAGCCATCACACCCCCTTACACCCTGGGAGCTTTTCCTTTTGCACACAGAGCTTGACTCCACAAGGAGCTTGCAGCTGGTGAGGGGACAGCCAAACTCCCCGGCATCACCCCGGGACTCACCAGCCTGGTTGGTGGTGATGTTGACAGAGACGTGCTGCTGTGGGAAGGGGCTCTTGTTGGACACGCCGTTGACCGCCTGGATCTCGAAGGTGTAGGGGGTGTGTGCCCACAGGTTGCTGATGAAGACGCGGGTGTCGGTGAGCCCCAGCTGGCGGGGGACGAAGTCCACGTTGTCGTCGCAGCGGGAGCAGGCGCGCCGGTCCGAGCGGCACTTCTTGCACACGATGTTGTAGGTGACGTCGTCCCGGCCACCTGTCTCCCGTGGCGGGTGCCACTCCAGGATGATGGACGTCTCGTTGACAATGGAGATGACGTTGCGGGGACCGGATGGGACACCTGTGGGAAAGGAGAGGCATTGAGACAGGTCCTTGCCCTCCCCTGGAGGCTCCAGCACAGAGAAGGACACCCCAGGGCTCTGCACTATCCATCACCTCCTCCCTCAGGAGGGATTTGGTGTCCACAGCTTTGCTTAGCTCAGGGTCAGACTTCCTGCACTGCAAACAAGTTTCCCAGATGGAGATGACGACTCCCACGCCACAAACCCACTTAAATCTCCAAAAAACCTCCATGTGGAACACACACAGATCCATCTGTGAAGATGGACCCATTTTAATCCCATCAGGAGATTCTGAGATAACTGCAGTGCTCACGTGGAGAAGCACCTCAAGCAGATTATCCCAGCAAGAGAGAAGTCACTTAACCAGCACCGTGGAGAACCAGAGGAGCAGCAGGAGAAGAGAGTCAAAAATGGAAAGTGGTTATTAAGGGTTCAATATCTCGAGTTGGAAACCCGGGAATTTCCCAGCATGGAGGAGAGCTGGCACCACTCCATGGTTTGCAAGCAGCTCCCATGTTGGACAAGAGATGAAAATTGCATTGATCAAAGCCACCAGGAGCCATCGCAAACACTCCGGTGGATGGGAATTTAATGCAGCTCCGATTGCAAGTGCTGCTGGACCGGGGCTGCAGTCCGTTCAGGAGGAATCCAGGAGAGCACCACTGAGATACAAACACACGTCTGCACAGATCCAGGGAAAGACTTGGGGTCAGCCAGGATGGCTCCGCAGCCAAAACCACAAAATTCAGCTGCTTGGTTATACTAAATAAGGGAAGCAAGGAATTCCTCATGCTGACTGAGCTGGGGGCTGCACTTCCAAGAAAGAAAAAGGACTTTGCCATGATACAGGGAGCAATAAAAATGACGGAGGACTTGACCTGCAAGGAAGGGTTAAGAGAGAGAAGCACACTCTGTCTTGGGGAAACCCATCCCATGGGAGCCCTCCACTTGTGTCTGTGTGTGTCTGTGTGTGTGTGTCTGTGTGTGTGTCTGTGTGTGTCTGTGTGTGTGTGTGTGCGCGTGCCAGGGAACATTGTTAGGGCTGTGGATAAATCAGCCCTGTTAGTGGCCAAGGATGGGCTGGACAGACTCATCAGCACCATGGTGACGTGGCTGGTGGGATGCAGAGCTCACTCTGCACCGACACACTCTGGAAGCCTCTCTAAACTGCTGCCGTGGATAATGCAGATGAAAGATTTTGCTCAAATGCCCAGAGAAATGACAGCCTTTAAAAAAAAATTAGGATAATAGAATTCCATTCCCTTTAACCCTTTTCCTCTTTAGGAGTACAAGTGTCTGTCGTGGAGCAGCCACCAGTGCAGCATCCTCCTTGGAAAGGGCTTTCCTGGACCTGAGGCACCACAGCATTGCCAGGCTCCCCCATGGTGGAGATGTCAGAGAGAGTTACAGGAGGGCTGTAGGGGCCACAGCAGGGGCAGGAGCAGGGAGAAGGACCTTGACTCCCCAGAGGAACAAGACTGCAGGACTCACAAAGGCTCAACAGGATCAACATTAGTGAGTTACCCCCAAAAATCTGCAACCTGTCTCAGGAGCCTTAATCCAAATCCTCCCTCCATACCTTAAGCAGATAATATCTTTTCAAGAAAAAGGAAAACAACCCATATTGCTTCCCTTTTCCAGTGGCAAACTGCTGCCTCCCCAGATTCCTCCCACTTTAATTGCAACTCCTTCCCTCCTCTGCAGGGGCCCAGGAGCTGCAGGGATCACCCTTGGAAGGGTTCCAGTCCAGGGCACTGCCTGCAGCTCCACAATGTTATGTACTCCTCTGACACAGAGAAACTTTGTGGGTGAACAGCTGGCACCTCAGATTGGAGCACTGCAAAATCAAGCACTGACAAGAAGAAATAAAAATCAGCAAAGAGACTTTTTTTCCTGTATTCCTATAGTGCAGCACTGTTGTTAATCAGTTATGTAACGAGGCATAATAAAGATCTGTAGATAATCTGTAGTTATGCACTCTGCTGAATACCTGTATGAGAGCTCAGGTGACCCAGCAAAACACACAAATCCTTTCCTTGTTTCTGACATGTGCTTTGGGCACTTCCCAGCAGGGATGGTCTGGAGCATCCATGTGCTAAAGCTCCATGATGGGCTGGTTCAAGGGCCTGTAGTGCATCTGGGGGGGAGTTGAGGCCTGAGCTCCCAGCAGGCTGAAGAGCACAGCAGCTCTTTCCTCTCTCCTGGACTCTTTTCCCACTAAAAGACAGGCTTGAGGACACTGCTGCCATGCCAGGCAGCTCGGGCAGGCAGCCGAGCAGCAACGCATCACTGAATACCAATGCTTAATGCAGCCTTCCCCCTATTAAAAAATACTCCATCTGCAAGACTATGACCAAGACAGCCAGAGCAGATAACTTTAAATCCTAATTTATCCTGGGGACTATCTCCCTGCCATCACCGCCGCCACCCGGGGTGATGCATAAATTCCAGAGGCTGCCAGCAAGGCGGGATGCGGGGCCATCCCATCCCTCCGCCTTGTCCACCCAGCCACGCTCTCACTCCCATCCACAGTGGGACGGGGGGAGAAAATAAAACAAACTCCACATGGATTGAGACTTTATCCCTGCTGCTGCCCCAGGAGCAAGGGGAGCGAGACCCTGCAGCCCCCCAGCCCCGATNCAGCCCCCCAGCCCCGATCCCATACTCACTGGTGCAGGCGGCGGCCGGCGGGTCGAAGTCTGCCCGGTAGTAGCCATTGCGGCAGGCGCAGACCGGCGAGGCCTCGGCGCTGGAGCGGCTGTTCGGGGGGCACGGCACGCACAGCCCCGCGCCCTGGCTGGCCTTGAACGTCCCTGCAGGGCAGGCTGCAAGAGAGAGCACAGCAGGTGGGTCCTGAGCTGTTCTGGGACGCAGGGGAAAGCAGGTCCTGTCCTTGGAATGGGGCAGAAAGGAAAGAAGGGACAGTAAGGAGAAGAGGAGAGGAGAGGAGAGGAGAGGAGAGGAGAGGAGAGGAGAGGGAAAGAGGGAGAGGAGAGGAGAGGAGAGAGAAAGAGGGAGAGGAGAGGGAGAGGGAGAAGAGACACAGAAAAGCACTTGTATCAGTGCTAAATGGAGTAGCACCTTCCCATGAACTTAGGATGGCCAGAATTTTCCACATTGGCCATGGATTATTCCTGAAGCCACTAAACAAACACTACAACCACATGGCAATGATCTTTAGCCAGGCAGAGCAAGGGGGCTGCAGTAGCTGCTTCGCTCCCTACTGCTCGTACCCAGGCAGGAGGATGGCAGGGGGCTGTGGGACCCCCGTCCCCAGCAGCACCCATGGGGACACGGACAAGCGGGGTCAGGACGGTGTTCCTCTTCTGCTGATCTGAACGGTCCCTTTCCACCACCCCAACAGCCTGGCTCAGGTCCTGCAGCTCTTTTTCCACGCAAAATTTAAATATTTAATTAAAAAGTCAGTGTGACACCCATGACAGTGTGTTATGGGTCCATCCCATTAATCCCCCACAGCCTGGGGCTGGAACTTCCCAGCCTCTGAGTTCATTCAAGCAGGAAATGGCAACTAATTCATAACGGAGAAAATGTTCCAGTTACAGCGAGGGTTTAATCAGCCACAGGGGAGGTTTCATTAATCAACCATCTCGCTGCTCTGCGGAGAGAGGGTGAGGATGGAGTGACAGGGATGGGGTCCCTCATCTCTGCCCCACCCCACCCATCCTCACTGATGGGCACTGACGAATAGATGCTCATCCATCCCTGACATCTAACAAAATCCAATGGAACTGAAGGCTGCAGAAGGGAATATCTGTATTTTGCCCATGTACCCAAGGGATCAGACTTCCATCCAGCCCAGGAGAGACTGTTCCTGGCCTCACTCCAGGGTGGCCCCAGCCCCGTTTGGCTCCCGGCTCTGCCCCTGTGATGCCATCCCCCCCGCAAGGCACAGCTCTGCAGAGAAACACCCAACGCGTCTCATAAACACGGCGATGATTGAGATAATGGAAAGTGCCTCTTAGCCCCTGTCTGCTGCATCAGGATATGAGGCATCTCCTAGCAGCCATGAAGAGGAAATTAATAGGAGCAAGCAGGAGTAACCACTTTGATGCAATTTCCTTGGGAGATAGTGGACCATCTAATCTTTATTGGAGCCCTTTAACCTGTCATTCAAAACTCATGAAGGCCTCCTGCTCACACAGCCTTTCCAGATATTAATAGATGATAGAAAAGAATAAATCAAAACAATATTTTACAATTTTATTATTCAGGAGATTCCCCTCCCCAGCCTGAGGCACAGCTGGCTGCAATGAACTGTCTCTTTCCAATGGCCCTGACAGCTGGGTGAGGACGTGGCATTCCAGAGGAACCAGCCACCATCTCCCACTGCCCTTCCTCTTCCCCATCACGGGAGGACTGCCAATCCTCCACATTCCGCCACAGCCATCCCACACATGTGGCATCTTTAGGAAGCACTCAGGGCCATGACCCACCACCTCATGCAGTGGGCAGTGAGACACGTGGGGTCACCACGCAGTCCAGAGGGCTTGAGGCGGACCTCCAGGACGCTCCACAGCAGAAGGCAGCGGGATACAGACCCTTCCCCGATCCACACACACAGCCCTATTCCCATAACAGCACAAGGAGGCACAGAGTTACACAGACACACAAGGCAGGAGACAAAACCACAAGTGGACACCAAGGCTTCGAGTGCATCTCCAGCTCCTCACCTCTCCCTTCCCAGCATCGCCCCCCCACCATGCCCCAATAGCCTTGTGCTCCCACAGGAAGGGTGAGCATCCACGAGACGTCCAAAGAGGGACCTGTGGGCTCTGGAGCTGGAGGATGTGTCAGAACACACCTGAGACATGCCAGATTCTTTGGAGGAGCAGGAAGGGGAGGGCAGTGGTACCAGGGAACAGCCACCGGTGTTTTAATGGAAAAGGACGGAGGAGGGAAGGAGGATGATGAGAGGATTGCAGTGCTATGAACATGCCTCAGTTCTAAGCTTGAGGGCATGTTGGTGGGTTGGTTGAAGAGGTTTGTTAATGTTTAATTACAATTAATCCAAGTGATGCTTTGTCAAAACACCTGAGAATGGCACCCTGCAACCCAGTGTCCACAGGTTTCCGTTATCACTTCGCTTATCCACAAATTCCTGTAATCTGCAGGCACGTGGCTCTTAATTGCTATTATTACCAATTAGCTTTTCTCTCCTGTAATTATACTGTGCTTGCCTAAAGCCTCCCACAGTTTCGGGGAGGTGGATGCCTTCTCCTCCCTCCCAAATATGCTGTGGGTGCAGCACTCCCCTCTGGCTGCTGCCCATGTGTCCCTTCTTTCTGGGGGAGCTGGACCATGAACCTCATACCGAAAACACAGCACAAAGCCCCAGGGCCCTGCAATGCCATGGTGGGATCCATAATCCGTCACATGGCAAACTTGCAGTCCAAGCGCAAGGCTCAGACGGAGGACTCGAGCCCAGGAGGGAACAATAAATCACCCCACTAACGGCCAGTGCAACACTGCCCTAATTCAAGGGCTGCTCCAAGAGCTTCCCAGAGCTGGCAAGGCCTGCATCCATGAGAGTGTGTCAGACAAGTGCAGGATGAGGCTCTGCCTCAGCTTTCACTGTGGGAAGGGGCTCTTTCTGCCAGTGCCCAGGCTACGGCACTACCCGCATCTCTTCAGCCCGGAGGAGAATTAATTGATTGTTGATTATGGAGGCTGGACAAGATTAATGATGTGCTTAACTATCCATTTCCTCACATTTAGGCACCAGGGGTGTGTTTGTAAATGCTGAGGAACAGAACTCCTCTGTGCTGCTCGGCGGGGAGGATGCTCAGCACTTAACCCCCCCACAATCCAAAGGTGCCCACGGATCCGTCATCCTGCCTGCACACAGGGAATGCTGCACATCCCAGGTGTGAGTTTGCCAGCAGGACCCTTTTTCCAGGGCTGACATGTCTGGGGGGTGGGAGGGAACAGCATTGAGGGGCTGGTGAAACTCAGGCTTCTTGCAGCGAGATGTCATCAGTGCAAGTCTGGGGGAAAAATAGCTGCAAGTTGCCCTCATGTCCAAGGAGTGATTGTAAGGATGTGGCCACAGGGCTGGATACAACTGGAGACTCCCAGCGAGAGCTGAACCTCTTCCACCACCTCTCAATGGCTCAGAGTCAGGATGTGTCACGTGTCTCACACAAGGCAAACACTCAGTGAAAGCACCACAAAGCCACCTCACTGCCACCTCCCTCTGCAGCTCCCAGAATCACAGAACCTCAGAATGTGAGAATCACAGGATCACATAATCACAGAACCACAGAATCTGAGAATGCCAAAACCACGGAACCACAGAACCACAAAATATGCTGAGTTGGAAGGCACCTCCAAGGATCGTCAATCCAGCTCCTGGCCCTGCACAGACACCCCAACAATCCCACCGTGTGCATCCCTGACAGCATTGTCCAAGCGTTCCTGGAGCTCTGGCAGCCTTGGGACTGTGCCCATTCCCTGGGGAGCCTGCTCAGTGCCCAGCAGCAGGATGGATTATGGAAGCACTCGCTGCACACAGCAGCACAGCGAGGGCTTTTTACTGCTTAACACTCTCCTGTATCCTGCATCATTGTATTCCAGGTGCCAGGAATCCTAGAAAGAGGCAGAGATAAGCAGGATCTCTTGGCTCATCCATCCCTGCTCCTGCCTGAGGCAAGCCACCACCACAGCCTCTGTGGAAAGGGTGCAAGTGCGGGGATATTCAAGCATGGGGGTAACCAAGCGTTTCACTCTCAAACTAAATCCTCTCAGCACCTGGAACTTGCACTTTTTAATTACCCTCTCAGGGAAGCTTAAGTCAAAAGAGAAAAAAAAAGAAGAAAAGAAGAAAGAAAGGAGACATTGCCTCTACATTAACTTGCTCTAAAGCTCCCTGGGGATGCAGAGTGGCATTTTTCCTTCTCAGATTTTAAAATAGGAGCTTCTCCAAGGAATTACAGATTCAGCAGCAATTCAGAGAGCCCTGACCTGCCCCAACCCTTGCCGGCACCCAGTAATCCAAGTCAGCAATGCCTCATCCTTCCCATGCCTCTCTGTCCCTGCTGTGGCAGAGCTAACCCCATTTTCCAGGTATCCTCAAATTCACGCTTCTTTTGGGTTCCCTTTTGGGTCCAGCGCCTTTCCAGGGTGATCCCAGTGTCTTTAAGCAGACCTGTGGCACTCTGGCACAGCAGGTGATGAAAAGCTGCGCTAGAAGCAGCAGTGCTGCACAAGATGATACCCTCAAGCAAGCTGGAGGTGTGGAGAGCACTGTCAGGTGCAAAGGCACTAAAGAGCCTGGATGATCCAGCCTTGCTCCAAAAGCACACGTGGAAGCACCTACCAGAACCCCTGGGAGAAGGGCAGCAGGGTTTGAGGACAGCACAGGTCAGGAAAAAAGGAGAAATTGTGGCTCATTGCATTTGCAGCCTGCCGGAAAAAGATTCAAGGTCCCCCTTTCTGCAAACAATAATTTATCATTAAGAAAAAATACTGGCTCCTCAACCCAACACCTTCTGCACAAGGCTCATAATTTTTTGGTGAAACCCCCCCAAAAAAGAGACGAGATGCTTGTTAGAAACCCCTTGTGCATTTTGTAGATACCATCAACACAGAATCTATCTTTAAATACATTAAAAAATAAAATAAGAAAAAGACCCATCAGTTTTTCAGCCTTCAAACTGGTTAGCCCCAGAGACAGGTGTTTTAAAATGCTTTCCTTGCCATCCTGCTGTCACCCTGAGCGGCCGAGATGCTGGCTAGGACACCCTCCCAGACACTTTCAGCTGAGAGACACCATCCAGGCAAATAAACACCCACAAGAAATTGTGTGCTACAGAAAAGTGTCATTGAGAGGATGCTGTGACTACAGGGGCAGGCACTTGGCATGGCTTCCCAGGGCTCCCACCTGCCCTCCAGGGCAGTGCCAGGGGCACTGGTGACACCGTGGGGGCACACACAGAACCCGGGCTGCCACCCAGTCCATGCATTTGGGCTTCAATGCCTTTGATATGATGATGACACAGGCTGCAGGTTGGGGGAAAAAGCAGAATTGGGCAGGCTGTCACCCACAGGCAGGGGCTGTCATCTCCCACCTTCAAAGGGTGACGAGGGCGCTGCCTTCCCACCCTGCTTCCATTTCCCTCGTTATCCTCCCTGCACACACCCAAGCAGGGAGCAGGCACGCAGTGCCGGAGGTTTAATTGCATCCCTACATGGTGCTCTCCTGCCATCCCTTCCCTCCTGCCTCTCTGTTGGGGAGGGGGCTGGCAGGTTGTTTCGTGACGATTTTGCCCCCACACCTACTTTTTAATGATCTGATTCCCTTTTACATTAAGCCAAGTGTTTCTCCAGGAACATCTCAGCCTGGCACAGCCATGGGGAGCCCAGCAGGCAGCCAGCAGTGCCAGGGGGTGCTCTGCCATGCCGCCCTCCGCCAGGCATCCACAAATTAATCCAGAGAGCTTTCCACACTGGGAGCAATGCCAGGCCAGGAGGGCTGGGAGGGTACCCACCACACGCATCCCACCTTCCTGACCACGCCAAGGAAGGAGACTCAGCCCAAAAACACCCCATCAGCTACCAAATCCCAGCATCCAGTTCTCAGTGTAGGGAGAGGAGCACGACCCAGATGGAGGAACAGGGAAGTCCAAGCATTCCAGCCATAAAGTATCCTCCTGCTCCTAAAGAGGGAGCTCAGCACCGGACCGCAAGCCATGCCAGAAACCGCAGTACGTGGGGACAGGACATCCCAGCAGAGCCTTGTCCCCAGATCCCTGTCCCAAAACCTCATTTTGGTGCAAACTTCACCATTTGGTAGCCGAATGTATAAATTTCGGATCACCCAGAGATGCTCCTACCTCAGGGCCATCCAAATTACAAACAGCACCCACCCCGTTGTGTTCTCTTCTTTCAGCACTGGATAGGCAGAAACTCATGAGATAAACTCATGAGATAAACATGAGCTTCCCAGCATCCGGGCTGGCATCCTGCGGGCACGGGCTCCGTCTCTCCCGCTGCACGGAGGAATGCAGCCCCTGCTCCGCGTGACGCAGCCGCTTAATTAAGCCAGCCCTCCACCTCGGGAGGAATAGGCTTAGATCCGCCTTGGGACGCATGTAAATTAAAGTCAGAGCCGGCCTGCCATGGTTTATTCATGGAGGGAAGTAAAATTCAATGTGGGCTTTTTTTCTGCTTTTCTTCTCATGGATGAGAAATGAATCGGAGCAGGGCAGGATTTCAAAGGTGCTTATGGGGTAGGGAGCTGTGCAAGGCATATTAGAGGCAACAGGATTGGATGCACCCCTGTTCACCTCTCCCAAAAATCCCACCCTTCGCCCCAGGGGAGCAAATACTTGGTTGATGGAGCGAGGTGCTCACAGACTGAAATGCTCATCAGAGTAAGCCCCGCGTGCTTCACTGTAAGCAAAATGCAGTCAATGCTGACCCAGAAGCAGTTTTCCTCCAGAAAGGCTTGCTTGGAAAAATTAAGGGTCTCTGGATGCAAAGGAACTTCAACACCAACTGTTTAGGTGACATCATGGCCCTAAACAAGGAGTTTAAGCCTTGAGCAGGGCATGGAAGCAGCTGGTTCAGGCTCCCACGTGCCTGGCTGCTCACTGCCTGCAGCTTCCCAACAGATCCATGCTCACCCATTTAATCACCACTCTGGGCTTCACTCTCTCTGTTTTTCATGGTTGGGGGGATTTTGAAGGTCTGAAGAGAAAATCTGTCCCAGATGGATGCAAAGAGAAGAGCAGGCACGCCCTGGGCAGACGGTGCCGCGGGGCTGCCAGCTTGCCACGGAGCAGGGAATGCGCTTCACTCTCCAAAACAGCCAGCGGGGGGAAAAAACCCAACACTTGTCATGGTCACTTTTCCAAATCACTGTTCTCCCACTCAGGTTTTGTTCTGTTCTAGTTTCCACTTGGCTCCAGGCTCACTGCTCAGTCCCATGCCACAGTTCCCTCACCACAGCTCCACTTCCTTGCCATAAAGCAGCCACTCTGAGTGATCAAACTGAATAAATTGATCAAACTCCAGACAATTCATACACATACATGGGAGGTTCACAGCAGAGCGAGCAGCAGACACATGGCCATGGTAGTAGCAATCACAGCCTGCTCCTCACCATCCTCACTGCCCCAGATCATTATTCTGAGTCAACAAATGAAAGGAGGATGAAGCTGTCATCAAGGATTTGGTGCTATTTAACCTCCTTATATTCTTCTTTAAAAACAGATTTAGCAGCTGCAGCCTGGCACAGGCTCTTCCCTCTGCTAGGGCTGCCATCCCTGCAGGCAGGAGCTTCCAGTGCCTAGAGGGGCTTCAAGGGCCTGGAGTGACAGAACAAGGGGGAAGAGCTTTCTTCACATGGACAGAGGGCAAGGTTAGCTCGGATATTGGAAAAAAACTCCTGGGTGGTGAGGTCCTGGCACAGGTTGCCTAGAGAAGCTGTGGCTGCCCCATCCCTGGAAGTGTCCAAGGCCAGTGCCTCACCACCATCTGTTGCCCACAATGAACCTCACAACGAGTTTGGAGTAAAAAACTGGGAGATTGAGATTCAGGCCAGATTCAGGCCCCCAGAGATGCTCTACCCCTACTCCAGGCATCAGGTTCCATGGAGAAATATTTTTTTCCCTCATGAACTGCAGCAACATGAAACTCCAGAGTCAATGGATACAGACTGGAAGAGCCAATACTTCCATGTGCCACCTAACCCAGCACATCGTGTTCACCCCTCAATGCCTGCATGAGCTATCGAGCCACCTCAACAACAAGGAAGGGAACAGGCACGAAAATTCCTGGAGGATCTCCAGGAGAAGCTCTTCCCCTACAGAACTGCTGGCAGGGGCTGTGGTTAGAAGCCTCCTGAAAAAGACTCATCTTCCCTTTGCAACCAGGGATTTTGGGAACCACCAATGTCACTCCGTAATTCCAGCCCCTCTTCTGACTGGGAAATTGGGGTGGAATTGCCACTGGGCTCCCCAAAGCACAGTCCCCTCTTGGCTCAGAAGCAAAGATCTCCCATCCCTAACAGGAACTAGTTAAGCACCTCTTGCTCCTTCTCCAGCTCATGCCACGCAGTGTCCCCTCAATCTAGAGAACATCAAGTGCTCATTAATTACATCTGAAGTGGTTCCTCGTTAGTGCTGACACCGTGAAGGAACAGTCACCCCAGGATGGGGCTGGGGAGAGTTTCAGCCGCAGGGCCTGGCTGGCGCTGCCAGCATGGGCAGGGACATGGGGACACACAGCTTCCCTGCATCTCTGCCACAGCACTGCAGGACATCGTGCCTCGGGTCACACCGGGGTGCTGAGATGTCCCACCACGGAGCAGACACTGCCATCCTGCTGGAGGTGAGCCTTGGGGGCCTGTGGTTTGGCTGACTGCTTAAGGACTATGCCCAGGAATGGATCTGCCGTGGGAGGATGGATTTGACATGGGAGGATGTCCCAACCAAGGCACATTCCTCATCCACCCCAAGAGTGCCATGCATGGAATTAATTAGAAAAACAATTAAGAGAGCTTCCCTATGAATATTTATAGCAGAACAAGCCATAATTACTATTCCTGAGAGGAAAGGCGCCTTCCTAACCAGCTGCAGAGAGGAGAGAGGACACACGGCACCAACAAGGGAGACACCTTTGAAAAGCCCTTCCAGCCAAACCATTCCATGCTTCCATGATTTCCACACTGGCTCACTCCTATGCCACAGTGGAGAGGGCAGGCAACCTGCTCTAGAGCTCCCGGAAAGGAAAGGACCTCCTGCAAGCAGTGTGAACACTCTGGCACTGTCCATGTCAGTGCCACCACCAGGGACAGGACAGATGCCTAGAGCAGCAGGGTGGGAGGTAATTCACTGACGCCACCTCTGAGCCCAGACAGCTTCTCCCTGCCTAAATTTCCACCTGTGTCTATGCTGGTGATAGCAACAAGCAGGCACAAAGGAGTGGTCTCCTCCATCCTCAACATCTGCTACACGTAAGTCAAAGCCACCCGAGATTGCAGGGATTTACCGTACGCAGGCAGCTCCGGAAGCTTTTCTTAGCTGTGAAACATAATTTGCACCTTGGGCTCTCTAAGAATACGTTGTCTTCAATAATAACACATGATTAAGAGCTCAGGAGCAGATCCGATGTGGAGCAGGAGATCTGTGATAACCCCAGGTCTCTCCTGTCACCCTCCTCCAGCACTGCCACCCTTGCTTGCCTGGTGTGCTGAAACAGATGCACATGGCAGAACCAGGAGATTTGGGTTTAGCCAGAGAATGACGGTCCCTGGAAACACCCAGACAGCCAGAGAACCTTTCTGCCGTGCCCAGAACCATTTCAAATTCCCTGTTTTGCAACAGTGCAAACCCTATAAACATCAAAGTAATCCCTGCTTGTGAGGAGGGTGACCTGGTCCCTCTGCACCACAGAGGGGACACATGCCAGTGTGCACCAACCCATACCAAAGCTATGTCCAGGGCAGATCTGTTCAGCCTGGATGCAATATGTACTATAATAAAGTACAAAATAAAAAATAAAAGTATGTCAATATCGTGTCTCTCCTCAAGGGCAATTTCCTCTCTGGGCTGCAGACCCAGCAAAGCTGCTTGAGCCAGGATGGAAATTCAATTCATAATTCCCCCTGTGTATAATTTTCCAGGATGCCCCTGCTTTTGCAGACAGGTTTTAGGCAGCAAAGTCCAGACACCAGACCTGAGGCTGGAGCTCTCCACCTCTAGCTTGGCACACAGTCCTGTGCCCCATGCTCCACAACTCTCCCCCTGAACAGCAAGGGGAAGGCAGAGCTCTGCCTGCACCCACCAGAGCATCATCCCAGAGAGGACCCAGGGAGGGAAGGGATGAGACCAGACAAGGACAGCATTATCCCAGGAATTGCTCCCTGCTCACAGGGGTGCTGCTGCCGGGAGTCCAGCCATGCTCATGCAGCCACACCGAGAGCACCAAGGTGACCAGCTCCTACCCCAGCCCACAGCTTTCCCGCCTCAAATCCTTTCCATACAATAAACGTGACACAAGCAGATGAGTCCTGGACTGAACACAAAAACTAAGTGATGCAGCTCCCTCCACGTCATTAATGACATTTTCTTCACTGCTGCTGGAGCCTAGGGTGGGAGACCAGCAATTCTCCCATGGTGTGGGTGTAGAACTTAACTTGGGGTGCCCACAACTCTGGTTTGATGCTCCCACAGCCAAGGCACGGATGGTTCCTTGGCCATGAGTGCTGCACCGGCTGAAGACGGATGGGTTTTCCCATGGCTCCTTGAAAGGCCTGTTAGAGAGTGCGAGCGACGCTTTGATTTAATGGCCCCGCTCCTGTCTCCACGCATCCTCTGCGATCTGAGGCACCAGGCGTGACAAATGACCACTTGTAACACACTCGGAGCTGACACCCATGGCACCGCTCCATTTGTCACCATCCGAGCGCATGGCGAGGCTCGGAGAGGGGAGCAAATTAAAACCTCAGTATCTGCACTGATTACTTTTCCCTCATCCTAGCGGGCTCCATCCTTCCTCAGCAGTGTCCCAGCTGGCACATCCAACCCACACAAACCAGACAGGGGAAAGCCAGGGCAACTCGTTCCACCTGGTCCGTGGCTTTTTCACCACTCTGGGTCCCTCAATTACTAAAACATCATCCGTGAAGGGCTGTTTCCCCAAGCAGGGGTTGCAGGAGACCTGCAAAGCCCAACTGCAGCCCAACTCAGCTTCCAAATGATGCCTTGCACAGGGGGGTGGTGATGAGTTATCTCATGGCTTGAGGGGAAAAATCCATCTTATTATTATTATGGAATCACAGAATCATTAGGTTGGAAATGCCCTCCAAGGTCATTGACTCCAACAATTAACCCAGCACTGCCAAGGCCACCACTAAACCATGTCCCCAAGTGCCACACCCACACAGCTTCGAAACATTTCCAGGGATGATTATTCCATCACTTCCCTGGGCAGCCTGTTTCAGGGCTTTGCAGCCCTTTTGGTGAAAAATTTTCCCCTAATTTCCAATCTAAACCTCTTGAGGCTGTTTCCTCTCATCCTGTCCCTGTTCCCTGGGAACAGAGCCTGACCCCCCCGGCTGCCCCCTCCTGTCAGGGAGTTGTGCAGAGCCAGAAGGTCCCTCCTGAGCCTCCTTTTCTCCAGGCTGAGCTCCCCCAGCTCCCTCACCTGCTCCTGGTGCTCCAGACCCTTCCCCAGCCAGGGTAAAAAACTCTTTTTTTTATGTTTTAAATTGTTACTGTTATCCTATTGGGAGAGACACTGGCTCCTGGAGCGTGCCATGGGCTGTAGGGTGCAGCACAGCCCCAAACATGGGTGAGATTCCCACCCCTTGGCAAGCAAACCACAGCAAGAAGAGCCATTCCCAAAGGAGTTCTCTCGTGACTGCAAAAAAAAAAAAAAAAAAA